>APFE030648711.1:117760-168719 GCA_000404065.3 Pinus taeda | reverse complement strand
TTTTCAGGCACCTTTACTTTTTTCAGTGATTTCATCAAGAACTGCATATTCCTTGTTTTCCTTTTCTTGTTCCTTTTCCTGCAACTGATTCTTATACAAGACCTTTTCATTGAATATTACATCTCTGCTGCTAATGATTTTGTGATTTTCATAATCATATAGGCGATAACCAAAATCATTAACACCATATCCAATAAAGGTACATTTCTTTGACTTTGCTTCAAGCTTTGTTCTATTTTCTTTATCAATATGTACAAAGGCTTCACAACCAAAAGGATTTAAAATAGAGTAGTTTACCTTTTTACCTGTCCATGCTTCCTCTGGAACACCACCATCCAAGGAACTTGAAGGCCCTCTGTTTATTAGATAAACAACAGTATCTACAGCATCTGCCCAAAACTGTAAAGGCAATCCTGCATGCAATCTCATGCACCTTGCACGCTCCATGATTGTCCTGTTCATCCTTTCTGACACACCATTTTCTTGTGGTGTTCTTGGAACTGTTTTTTGTCTGCGAATTCCATGCTCTGAACAGTACTTATCAAACTCTTTGCTGCAATATTCACCTCCATTGTCTGATCTAAGACACTTCAATTTCTTTCCCGTCTCAATCTCAACCAAAGCTTTCCATTTCTTAAAGTATCAAATACATCATATTTATTCTTAATACAATAAATCCAAGTTTTTCTAGTTGCATCATCAATAAAAGTAACATAATAACGAGAGCCACCGAGAGATGATACCTGAGCAGGTCCCATACATCTGTATGCACAAGCTCCAATTTTTCATTCTTCTTTTCTTTCCCAACTCTGAGAAATCTGACTCTCTTCTGTTTTCCATAAATGCAATTCTCACAGAAGTCCAAATCAACATTCTTCAAACCCGGCAACAGATTCCTTGAGTGAAGAATCTTCATCCCTTTTTCACTCATGTGTCCAAGCCTATGATGCCATAATGCTGCATCTGCTCCTTTGGAAGTTAAAGCATTAACAGAGTTAGAAATACCATTGCATAAATACAATGTACCAACCTTTTCGCCTTTTGCTATTACCAGGACTCCTTTGGTGACCTTCCAAGCTTTATCTGTGAAAGTTGTCACACAACCTTCATCGCCTAACCTAACTGCCCTGTTGAAATAAGATTTTTCTTCAGATTTGGAACATGCCTTACCTCCCTTAGTAGCCATTGGTTTCCATTCTACTATTTTACAATAACCTTACCCATTCGAACAATTTTACAGGGTTTATCATCACCCAAACGGACTTGTCCAAAATCTCCTTAAACATAGTCATGAAAGTATTTCTTATCAGGTGTGGCATGGAATGAGGCCCCTAAGTCTACCACCCAGGAATCAGTAATATTTTCGAAAGAAAGAATCAAAGCATCTTGTAACACCTCACCTGTCACATTTGCTTCATGATTGTTTTCTTGCTTTGAATCTCCTTCTTTTCCCTTCCGAGATCTACAGTCTTTCTTTAGGTGTCCTTTCTTTCCGCATTTCCAGCACACTATCCCCGATCTGGACTTGGATCTGCCTTTCCTTGATTTACTGCGATATCCTGAGCTCTTTCCTCTTTCCATTTTTCTTCCTCTAGACTCTGCACTCAAGGCATTTCCCGATGTCTCACCGGAGCTTTTCCGTCGCATTTCCTCGCTAAGGATAGCACCGACAACATCATCAAACTTTTAAGTACTAGATCCAGAAACGGAGTTACTAATGGCCATTACCAAACCATTCCAACTTTCTGGTAATGAGCACAAGAATAACAGAGCTCTAACTTCATCATCAAAGTTTACCCCTACAGAACATAACTGACTTTTAACAGTATTAAAATCATTTAAATGATCTGCAACAGATCCACCTTCCGACATCTTCATATTAAATAACCGTTTCATAAGAAATACCTTGTTTGAGGCCGAGGGTTTTCCATATAGTTTCTCCAACGCCTTAATCAAACCCTCTGTCGTTGTTTCCTTCGAAATGTTGAAGGCAACCGACGCTGCAAGGCACAACCGTATTGTTCCGAGTGCCTTTCTATCGAGAAGGTTCCATTCTTCATCGTCCATATCCTTCGGCTGCTTTGTCTTTCCGCCCAATGGTAGGTATAGATCTTTCTGATACAGATAATCTTCCATCTGCATCTTCCACAGCGAGAAGTTTTGGCCGTTAAATTTCTCGACCCTAAACTTACCATTTTCCGCCATTGCTCCCGCTCGAACTAGGAACCTTCTTTCCTGCGAGTTTATCAGCCAAATAGACCTTCGGCTCTGATACCAGTTGTTAGAAAAATTCTATATTATTTACGGGCAATGGAACACATAAAATATTGCAGAAATATAAACACAGAAAACGCACAAAACAAGAGGGACACAGATATACGTGGTTCACCCAGTTTGGGCTACGTCCACCTCAAACAGCCAGTCCTTCCTTTCTATTATCCAGCAAAATGAAGAGACACAACCTACAGAAAAGCCGCTGTAATATCCTCTGTTTTCTCTCACAGTCTCACCTCTCTCTTTCCCGCTCACACAGAATACACATCTATATCAGCCTCAAAATACAATGCCCTCATACAAAGAGAGGGGTTGCCTTCTAGGGCAAAAAACCCTAAACTAAACATAATTTCTACCGTCAGATCATCCGCCTAATGAACGGATCAGATTGACTAGAAATTACTATACTTTTACAAGGCAATTACATCTGTTTTAGCTTGGGGTAGCCCCGCCGGGGACCGCTGGTCCCCGGACCCCCAGCCAGGGGGGATCGGCCCCCCCGGACCCCCGCGGGGGACAAGTCCCCCCCGCACCCCCCCGCGTGGAGGGGTGTACAAAACTTCATGGGGTATACATCCAGCTGAAACAAAGACCTCTGAACAATCATGCTCCACACACAACAATCTTCCTCAAAACTTTCATTAGCCACAACATGTGACCACTTCCATCACATTGTTGGCTAGGCCTAGATGCTCCTGCATGAGACTCCCAAAGTTTAAGTTAATCATGATCTCCTGATCATGCGCTTCTAATCTGTGTCCTCCTAGATCCCATACTTTGTTTGGTAGTCTGTCCTTGGTTACTGCTGTTGTTTTTTGTTCTCCCGGTCTCCATACTTTACGCTGCATTACCCCATTAACTATGCTTTCATTATCTGTTGCTATCCTTTTCATATATCTTACTGCTGTTTGCTCATAATTATAGTTTATGACAGGCTCCCACATCTTAATTTGCAGTTTTCCATTTCCTTCACCTGTACTATTCTTTCCAGCCAATCTTCCTTTCTTCTTTTATCCTTTATTTGTTTTATTGGAATGTTGTTGTATGAGTCTCCACAACTCATCCAATTCTTTGTCCACTTCACTTCTTATGTGTTGAATACTATTGTCCTGCGACTGATTGTGTTCTTGAATAAGAACATCATAATCCCTGTGCGAATATTTTCCCATATACATTTCTGAAATGTACAAATGCCTTCTCCATTGATCTTCTGCAATAATTATAGTTCCTTCTTCTGGTTTCTCATCATGACTTCACTACTTCTTACTTCAAATTCTAGTATACCTGCAATTCTACAAATTTCTTGAAAACTCAGAATTTTTCCTGCTTGATTAGGTACTTGGAATATTTCTTCTTTTAGTAACTTCATTTTTGCACTCTTAAGGATTATGGCATTATATCCGTCTGCATCTGAAATGTCATCTTCAGCCTCTTCTTCATCAATAAATCCATGTAGTATAATAGTAATTCTATTACTATCATCTCTTGAATTCATTTCTAGTTCAACATTCCCATACTGTAGATTCAACATCATTCCATCTTCCTGAGACATTCTGATCTCACCCTTCATTAATTTGATCTGATCTTCAGAATTAACTCCTTGGTTCAGATTGACTTCACATTGCCTTGTTCTTGCATATAAATCTTCATCATAATTAATCAATTCATTAAACACAAACGCTTCACCTTGTTTCCCCATTATGCCAACATTTCTGACAACTTCTTCTCCATATTTTTCATTCATGACAACTCCTTCATTCTTATTCAGTTCTATTTGTACAGTCTGATCACTTATTCCTTGGTTTCCTTGCCTCCTCTTCAAAAGACTTGACTCATTCCACAAATCTGTCATCTCATTTGAAATTTCTCCCAAGAGTTCTACACGATCTTAATTAACTTCATTGTCTACAACATATGTCTTTAGTACTTCTTTGCTTTGGCTTTCCTCAAGGTCAGTAATCTTCAATGACTGTTTAATATCTACAAAGTCTTCTATATCAACTTTCAGTAGCTGCTCTCCTCTGGCTTCAGTCTTCAATAGTTTTCCAATATTTTCATAATTCACTACAGCTATGTTTAACAACTGCCCTTTCCTCTACATCACAAGATTATGTGAATTTACTTCCTCTAACTTCTGATACACCATAAGATTCTCCATTTGATTTGTATTAGCTTCATTAGTTTTCCTGAGAAAACTCTTTGTTCTATGTTCATATGAATGGATCTCTTTCTTTCCAAACATTCCTTTGATCTCAATAATCCCTTTGCCATCCTCCTTTTGTCTTATCCTTTGGATGTCATATGACTGGACATCTTCTTTCACTTGACTGTAACTTTTCTCTTTATTCTTCATATGACTGTGGGTAGTCATCTCTTCACCTGTTAATATAACAGTTTCCAATAACTTCTTGTCTTTCCTCAAGTCTACATGACCTGCAAACATACAACAATCATCAATCTTAAAAACACAATACCTTCCATCCTCTTTTGATGCTTCAAGCACCAATCCTCCATCATAGATCTTCTGGATTTCCGCAAATCCTCTTTGTCGTGATTCCATTTCTTTGAGTCTCTCCTCCTCTAACATATCAATATGAATTTGTTCAAGTTCCCTAAACTCGTTCATTAGCTTGCCATTCCACCTTTGTTGCAATAGCTTCCACTTAACCCTTTTCTTCATTCTCCATATGTATCTTTGTTCTTCACTTGTCTTTCTTTGTACTGCCAGACTAATCTCTTGTTCTTCATTCTGCTGCCAGTTGCTATACTTATGCAATCTAATGCCTTCCTCAAATTTTCTCATGTTGCTGATCATCTCTTTTAAATTGCTGGTTCCTTCCATCTTCATCATGCTGGATTAATACTTTTTTCCCCTTCATGTCTCTAAGGACATAACTTCCTTGTTGTTACTGATCTTTCATGTCACCTTAAAATAACATCTGCTCAATTTCTCTGATCTCAGCATCATATTTATTAATGTTGTCTTCCACACTTGCAGTCACATCATTAACTGAAGAATCTAAACATTTATTTAACTCTATAAATGTTAAAGATAGTTCATCCTTATCATGCATAGTAACCATAATCTCCTCTTTATCAGGTTCTGAACTTTAGGTTCCTTGAGCAATCTTTCCAAGAATTCTATTTCCTTGTGAAATATCTCCAGCAGTTCATCACAACTTCCATCCTGAGCTTCATTCTTTTCCTGGTAATCCTCCTGAGTTATCCTATTTTCTGCACTATCATATTGCAAAGTTCTTTCATCAATTTCATTAAACAAATTCATTTTTTTACCTTCTTGTAGTACCACTATGGCATTTTCATTAGACTTCTGGTTCATATCAACTTCATCTGGCTGTTTCACACCAAACAGAATTTCATCTATGAACTCCTTCTACTACAATAGATTAGCACCTTCTTCCTCTAAAAGGCATTCTCCATCATACTTCACCTCAAGAGCTTCATTCCTATTTGTGACAGTTTTACTAGACTGTCCATGATCCTCTACATATCCTGCAAACATACACAAACTATGAGAATTAAAATCACAAGGCTTCATTGCCTCATGCGCTTCCATTGTTATCATATCTTCAAATTGTTATAAACTATGCCAATAATCCATGAGATCTTCAACTGATCTCCCATTATCCTCTTCACCCAACATTTCACCTTGTTCTAGTCTACAAATGGAAACTTCCATTTCTGCTTCTGCTTCTCTGAGTTCCTCTTGAGCACTCAATATCTGCTCAATCTTTCTCAACTCTTATGCTATCTCTAAATTCACTTGCTGATTTCTCTTCTCTTGTAGCCTCTACCAATTTACTCTCCTTCTCATGGTCCAACCATGCTTCTAGTATTCATCACTTCTCTATAGCATCTCCATCAATATTCCAATCTGGAAATCAATCTCAACTCTCTCTGTCAAACTCTTCCTGACTCATTCTCATGCCATTTGCTTTGGCATCTTTCCTTTTGCTGTGGCTTCTTTTTGAACCCCTGCTATGACTATCAGTAGTCATCTTCTTCTCCTCTCTTTTCATGAGCTCCTTACTCCTCTGCAACAATCCTCTGCAACAAGAAGTCCTCCTTACTGTAATCTTACCTCACTAAGCTCTCCTCACTCTGTATTTTGGTAAGCATGGTCTTCTATCTGGAACCTCCTATTGAGCAACACCTTTGCTCTTTCTAGGCTTCTGAAATCTCTCACTCTCTCTTGAGAACACTTCAACTGTCCTCTCTGTCTAATCTCTTGTTGGATTCTTTAGGTTCACTGCCACTTCAGAGTGCTTTCCTTTCTCTAGATTTAAGAACACATCTGGTTCTTCTCTCATAGCTTCTCTTGTTCTATATTGCTGCAATCTTCACACTTTCTTATGCTGTCACCTAGGTTTTGAATGGATTTCCTCTGTCTCTTGCATTTACAAGTTCTGCTACACATCACCTTTGTGTGCCTTCCTTCTGTTAGATTAGAATATGATCCTTCCTCTTGCCTACATAAATACTTTAATGCACAGCTATGTTGTTAATTCCTTCATACAAAAATTTTCCATTCTGTTTAACCCCAATTATTCAATTACAATTCTGCTCTAATACCAAAAATGATGCAAGTAGAAACAATGGTGCAATATAAACCCACAATTGGATTTATAAAACTCAACAATCACCTCGCTTTACTCCCTTTTCTGCAATATATAAGCCCTTTTCCTATCGGAACCCAAAATCCTTTGTTAAAGCTTCAAACAATGCTCTTTTCCCTTTCAGGACCAATGCACTCTTGACAATGTCAAAACAAGGCTTTTCCACCTTTTAAAATATTATATATGTTGTTGCCACGGATCAAGATCTGACCGATCAGACAACTCAGATTTAATTGCCATATCAGCAATAGGCAGTCTCAATGGTCTGCACTATCGGTGTTATCCCTTTGGCAGAGGTCCAATGGGATATCGCTAATTGCTATTGGAAATTGCCATATATTCGCTTTACTATATGCTGCCTCCCCTTAAAACCTCTGATGCGATAGTCTTTGTGGATCCGATAGGCTATCCAATCATCCCTATACTGTTTCAGGTCTAGTTAGGTTGCGATATTGGAATTTGGCGATTTTACAAGCCGATTCCCTTCCTCTACAGCGATGTGATTTGTATATCGGACCTGATAAGACCCAAAAGTGGCATTTATATTATTTCAAATCCATTTTTCCAAATCCACTAATAGTTTTGCATGGTTTCTTTGTGTAAGTGGGATTTCTGCTTGCGGACCAAAACTACACCAAATTTTCCTTAACTACGGGATTTCTACTATAAAGAATGAAAACGCAGAGCCAGCGCCAAAATCATCCGAATACAGAGAAAAAGCAAGCATTCAAGGCCTCCATGGGTGATTTATATAATAATGCATGTGACACTGATTTATTCACAATCAATCCATTACAAAGTCTCGGCCTTAGGCCATATTACAACATTAAAGACCTCTGTCTCAAAAGAAATGCAATGCACCCACTATCTATTTGTGCTCGTTCTATTCACACTCTTTCACTCTCGATTCATTCCTTTCTCTATAAATACACACATAAATACATAATTACAAGTTTGTGGCTCTCTACTCCTCTCTGGCTTGATTATTCTAGTTAACGACCTTCTCCGCCTACACTGCTCGTAGGCCTACAATGCTCTTGAATCCTCTCTCCCCATATCTCTCTCGAATCCCTTCTTAGAAAAAAAAGGAAATTACATATATGTCATACCTAATAGTTTCCTTCCACAAATGAAGGAATAGACTATACATTTAGAAATAAAATCCTATCCTAATTTGAACAAACTAAACTACTTGGCTTGATCTCCATGTAGGGAGGATCAGTTGCCATTTATTCCCAATTCAGTTTAGAATTAGGCAATAATTAATTACTTACATTTATTTTGAAATTAATACAAATTAAATAACCAAGTCTTCCTCCAAACTTGCATTAGCTACAACATGTGACCATTTCCATCACATTGTTGGTTAGGCCTCAATGCTCCTGCATCAAAATACGACCTGTATACGGAAGCTACTGACTTTGGTGCATGATGGGTGCTTATTTCTTGGTGCACCTATCCCCATCACAGACATGCTCATCGACAAGATCACGCTTCTGCCACATGAAGGCTTGAATTCAGCCAAGGCGTTTGGTGGAAAGACAAGCGAGCGAGACTTGGTAGAGAAGATGAAGAATAAATTTGAGCTTTTCAAGAAGCCACGCGGGTACTCCATAACATCCATCAACAACACCGCGGTGAGAATTTCCACCTAGATACTAGTTTTCAAGGTCATGAGGAAGTGTCACACGAATGAGGTTCCAATGCTTATGATATCGTTAGTTGCACAGCACGCAAAGGGTGTGCACTTTAACTGCTCGCACTATTTATGTATCGAGTTCCTTGCAAATTGTCACGAGGATCAAGATGAGAGAAATATCTTCCACTACAGTTGGTTGCTTCTCTCCTTTGTGATAGTTTCTTGGGAGTTGCAGGAGGACAGTCAATTGCCTCCACTAGAGGTAGGTTTGCTGGAGGCTGTAGCGTTTGCCTCCCTTTGGGCCACAAAGCACCCGACGTGGGTCACTGAAACAAATTTTATGGGTTTTGATAGAAGTGATCATCCGCATGGCCATCAAACAACACCCATGGTTGTCCCCAACCATGTATGAATAGTTTTCAAAGTATGCGAAATTCAAGACATACTTCCACCACGTTTATATCGAGGTGTAGAAGGATCCAGCAGAAGTGGTTTGATCTGCCATGTCTCACCACTGATGATGTGATTTAGGAAGTAATTAAGAGCTGGCCAATAGACTGACGCTCTCTGTCCGACTTGGCCGTGGGTACAAGCAAAGGCACAGGGAGTTTAGCAGAGAAAAAGAGGAAGTATGTAGCGAAGCAGGTGACACAAAAGTTGGCCGCGCAGCAAAAGAAGGACGCTGAGGAGAAGGCTTGATTGGAAAAGGAGCACTCTGCAAAACAATAGGCTGAATAGGAGCAACATGACTCCAAGCGAAGTAGTAAATCCCCTTCACCCTAAACTGAAGAAGAAGAGCAGTCGGCATAGGGAAGTGGAGGAGATGAGGGGCAGAGCACTCCATTCCAGGTAAAAAGGTATATGGAACAATAGTAGGAGGGGTCCTAGAAGAAGAAAAAGGGGTCAAGCCACCACTGGATCCCATTACACTCACGAAGGGTGATCTCAACGAGATAGGGGACAAAGTGCGTGACACTATAGTCGAACTGTTGTAGTAGTTCAAGCAACAACACTTGCCGTCCTTAGATACTATTCAGAAGATCTATGCAAACGAGAAATCCAGACTAGAAGAATTCAAGGGAGCACTATTCTCGTCAGTGACACACTGAGGAGCCTGGAACTAGGGACTAGTCAGGCTAAAGAGCTGATCAGGATAGTGGATCTTAGGACAGTCGCCCTATCAGAAGGGTCCCTGAGCATAGAGTTAGCCGATGATAAGGATATCATTAGCACCTTAATGAACATCAACCTCAATATTGTATTGCTCCCTAACGACTATCTTTATGCACTATAGACAGGCATAACATTAGAATTGAGAGCACGGGAGAAGTGTGCTCTCAGCTTAATAAGTGAATATCAGGTGAACAATGAGAAAATGTTCGTCGACAAGATGAAAGCCTTAAAGGCAAGGGAAATGATCTAGGTACAGAGAGCCCAGCTAGTGACCGCGGTTGTAGAGGCATGCAGGACAGTGCCAGAATTGCACATACCTAAGGAGGCACCGCTTGAGGGCAAGATCCGGAAGCTAGCTATGGGCTTCAGCAGGGAGAAGGAAGAGGTGGCAAGAGTTCAATTTGAACTCAACATGAAAATCATAGAACTGGAGCTTAATTCACAACCTTCAACCTCACCCAAAGTAAGGGAATAGTGTAAAGCTGCTGTCAAGGAAGGGGTAGCTACTATGGATGTCGCGGTCGTTAACTGCACAACTTTATGTGAATAGGCCATGGGAGTGGTGATGACCCTGTAGGAAGATCCCACCATGCAGATATTGAACATGGAGATCCTCGAGCTCCAACATAGTACGATGAGGTTAGGGCGATGATGTGCTCCATTGCTACAGCGCATCGCCTCGCCAAGTTGTAG
Source organism: Pinus taeda (assembly GCA_000404065.3). Lineage (NCBI taxonomy): Eukaryota > Viridiplantae > Streptophyta > Pinopsida > Pinales > Pinaceae > Pinus > Pinus taeda. The sequence continues at coordinate 158,303 of APFE030648711.1, read as the reverse complement.
GAGGAAAAGGAGCTCCTTGCACAAGTGGAGGCAACACAGAAAAAAGAGGCAGTGCTTAAGGCATGGTTGGGTCCTTGGTTGGACAAAGCCTACCATGTCTCAGCTAATATCCAGGAAAATTTGATGAACTTGTATCTCACACAGCATAAGATCAAGCGAGCTGGTGAAGGACCAACTACAGAGAAACTAGTCGAATAGGTGAAGTAGACAACCACGTAGAGTGCGGCTGAAGTAGCAGTTGTGCATGTGGAGCTGGGGGATCTTCACAACAAGATCACCACACCAGCTGAGTGAATCGAGGGTGAGTCATGATCTTTGTGTTGGGGGCCTATTGAGATGGGGTCCCCTGGCTCAGTTTTGGGGCAAAATCCCAAGTTTTGATGTAAAATGATGTAAAGTCTCCGCAAATTGTGGACGTGGAGTGCGGAGTTAGTTAAGAGTCGAAAATGGTTTTTACCTTCAGTCATGTAAACTTGAGTCAGTTTTTGAAAGATCTACCATGGTCTGCGGACCATGGGATTGCATGAATAGGTGTGTCTTAGAGAGTCTAAGGTAGATAGAAGTCTTTTGTCTATGGGTATGACGAAAGGAGTCTAGAGGGTTAGCACAAGAAAGTAAGAGGGAAGGCTCTACAGCTGAGTGCGCAGAGGCCTAGAATAGTGTCCGCAATTGAGTGCGTGGACCCCTATAGTTGAGTGCGCAAGGAAGTATTGAGTCTGTAAACCTATATTGAAGATCAATAATGAAGATTGTTGCAGAAATTCCTATGTTTTATCTCTTTACTTCTGTTATGTATGATTGCGATATATGTTGTGATAAAATGATGTCTTTATAAAATAATATGTATTGATGTGCGAATTTACTTGATCCCTCTTATTATTTGAACACCATTAATGTTAAGTGATTATGCGAAGATCATAACACTTTATGTTAAAGTTATCGAACACTTAGGTAGATCCGAGTAAATACTGATCTAAGGGTAATCTATGGTGCTGTAAGTAGCTAATTTTCCTGTTCAGGGTTCACAAAATCCAGTCATATACCTTCGCGGAGGTCTAGAGGCCGATTGATTGGAGTTACAACACTAAGCCTTAAGGGCTTAGAAATATGTGTGAAGGAAGATCTAGGTCATAGAAAGACATCACACTGATCTCTGGATGTAGGAACTTGGTTCTAGCATCCCCCCATACTGCTTCGGGTGAGACTTCAATCTGCGCTACGTGGATTGATGCTGAAAAGGCCAGTAGTGTATGGATTTGTTTGGTGCGACTAACTCTAAGCCTGGGCTAGGACCCACTAAGACAACAGTGGTGTTTCTTAATCCACTTCCCAGATAATGTTTTGAATTTGATAGGAATGGATTTGTCAAAGTAAGGAAATGAGGAGTCCTACATCATTTGACGTGAAATGGGAAAAATGATTGATTTTGAAGACAAAGTAGAACAATATGATGAAATAACTCATGTAATAGGAATATGATAAAATTGTTGATAAAGATAACAAAGTGTAGATGATCCCTTCAACAATAGAAGGCATGACACCAAAAATACTAGGCAACGTAGACTCAATAACACTAGGAGGATCAAGACATGAAGATGTTGGGACATCAGGGTATGAAGACAACACTCATAATGTGGTAGGGTTCTCAGAGAAGTTGAGGAAAGAGGAATATACTTGGAAAAATTCCATGTTCAATGGATGGACAATAGACTATTGCCAAAAATTTTGTTAGATATAGATATAGTAACCGTTATTTCTTCTATCTTTTCCCAATATCCTTAGGTTTAATGAGTTCAAAAAGGGTAAAATCGATAGCCTTTTCACATTTATATGGTCTGAAAAGAGCTTAAAGAAGACTCGAAGTGGTACCTTTGTCATGGATGGTGACCGGGTGCATCAAAGGGTTAATAATATACTTGACACAATTCATTTTTTGTAGTTATTCCATTGAGTCTGAATAAAGTGATAAACCTATTCTCAATAGATTTTCATCTCATTGTGTTATGAGTACAAGGGGCAAAAGTAAACTCGATATTCTTTGTAAAGTTTGAAACAAGTCAGATGGAAAAACCTCATGGTATCTTTTTCAGTTTACGAAGTGAGCAAAAGAAAAAGAATGGCTAAATCTTCTTCGTAGGAGTTTTATGAGCCCCAAGAAGATAACTCAAGCTTTTTTTTGGCTTTATAAGTGAGAAAAATGCCATAAAAAATATGTTCTTTCTTCTTTGTGGTATTTTAATGAGATTGAAGAAGTAAACTAAAGGTTTTTTAGATTAATGAGTGATAAAAATACCATAAAATAATGCTTGTTTATTTTTTTTTGGATTTTGAAAATTATGTATTTAATTTTTATCAGATGCAACAAACCAAACATCAAAGTTTTGGGATTTTGGATGTACTAACAAATTGAGAAAAACAATAAAAAGGGAAAGAAACACACCAGTAGAAACAGAACTTTGTACATAAATTTACAAAGCACATCTTAGCGAGGTGCTAGGTGTAGTACCTTTCTAAGTGGGTCCCAACCATAGTTTGTGAGTTCATAGGCTCCTTTGGAAAGGACTTGACTAAGAGTGTAAGGACTAAGGAAGATGAGTGGAAAGGTTCCTACCCCCAAGAGATTGCCTATATTTCCTTCTGAGTATAACTCTTGAACATGTGTTAAAGAGGAAGGAACAAGCTCAGATTGATTAAGGGACAAAATTTTTAGAGGATTTGTATTTAGTGAAAATGGAAATGAGATGGAGACATGAGGTTGGAAGTCATCCCAAGGCCACACAATTAGACACATGGTCTCCTTAATAACCTCATCAGAGGGGAGGACATTGGTGAGAATATCAGTTGAGGGAGTTTAAATGGGAGAGTTCACAAGATCATGGGCTACAACCAAGGAAAAAGTAGATTCATATGTAGAATGAATAGTTTGACCAGCCAATTCTACCATTGGCAGTGGCATTTGATCTCAAGATAAATTGAAGGTGGAAGGGGTCGAGATGATCCATGGATACATATCTCTTAGTAAGTATAGAAAATACCATAGAAATGGTCAAAGGGGTCTTAGGTATAAGAAGAGGGAAGCACCCCAAAAGTTAAGAGTCCTTCAGTAGGTTGATACCAATTGTTGGGTGCAGTATAGGGTCTATAAATGTACCAACATTTAATTTTTCAATCAGGATAGTTCATGAACTTCGAGACACAGCATTGGAAATGCCAAAGAAAGTCCCTAACAATCTGCAAAATAAATGCTAGTCTATCTTGTGTTTAAATATCATCAATAAATGAAATCTTGCACTAAAGAGAATTCAAGAAAACATCAATCCAGGTAATCAAAATCATATGGGAAATACAAGCAATCAATGTGAAGGAAATTCTAATTACTAGCAAATAGAATGGGAAAAATAAACTAGAAGTAAAGTAGTTCCGACATAATAACAAAAAGGCTATAAATGTTGGAAGCAATTCAAAACTATTCTGCTTGCACTAGTTCTATCTCCACTAATTCTGCCTGTACTAATTCGGTGTAACGTTAACTTGAAAGCATCAGCAACATAACAAGGAAATTTACTACATAAATGAACTCATGAAAGAAATTAGATTAATATGAATTTCTCACCTTCCTTGTCCTAAAAATAAATCTTGTGAATCTGTCTAGAAGTTAAATGAAACTATAATGGTAATTAAACATTTATCGATATCAACATAATGTAGTTTCCTTATTTATAAATGTCAGTTCTGCAAGCGTAAAAATCGCAGCTTTAGATAATATATGTGATTAGTGCTTCCTAAGGATGCATGGGTTCTGTAACATCACATAAATGAATACATTAAGGCCTCAGAACCATAAACATTTAATTGATCTCGTATTCTGAAATATAACTTAATAGATCTTGATTAATTTACACAATTCGAGTTACACGCTGGAGCTCATAAAAGCAGTGTTGATCTGGACGCAAATTGATAAAAGGAAATCTCCAAGCACAACCTTTGATGTAGCAAATGAAATAGGAACAATTTGCAACAAATCAAATTAACTTTAAAAATTAAGAATAAAAGATTGCAACAAATTGAATTAATTTTAGAACTGGAAATTTGAGGCAAAAAATAAACTGTAAATAAATAAATAAAATTCACACAGCAAATAAGAATTGAAATTCTATCTAGCTTAAAAGATGAGAGTAGTGTTGAGCTAGTCTAGCAGCCAACCCATCCAACTCGCACACTCTTTGAGTGCCTGTTTCACCCATAAATCGAAGTCATTAGATGAAATAGATAATTAAATAGAACATGTTGGGTAATTGCTTCAATTGATTACTGAAACAACATTTAATTTATGTATACATCCCTTAACTCCAACAATACTAGAGGAGAGATCCACAACTGATGAATTGCGTGAGGCTACATTGGAACATCTCCTTTTCCCTTCTGCACCTTCCTCTGATGCGCATTATCCCTAGCTGGGTCAATTTCCTTCCTTACTATAATTAATTGATTAATTTCTGACTATCACTCTAGGCAGTTTATATAGGCATCGATTTACAAATTGGGGCTTTTCAACAGCCAATTAAAATACAGGAGGGAAGATTATTAGTTTTAACAATCTTCCAAAATAAGAATTAGTTTAAACTGAGTGTCGAAAGAGGGAACGATTATGGTGAATCACTCCTCTTTTCCTAAAATAGTTGTTGCTAGAAGGTGAGGTTTGACTGAGTGATTTTCTCCTTGCATGAGTTGCTCACAAGTTGGTATCAACGCATATCTCCTTCAATTAGATTCATACTAGCTCAGACTTATCCACCTGGAGTCGTTCGAATCTGGATTGTGCTATTTTTTGGCAGTAAGTGATCTCCACAAAACAATAATGCTCAGACCACAGTTCATCCACACTTATCATTGGAGTTTGATACAATATACTGTGAAGAGATGAAGTTGCTGAAGGATTATCACACACACATCGCACTTTCACATCACATTTTGGAGATGAGCCTACAACTCCATCTTGGACAAAGACTTTTGGGATGGAGGGGTGACTTGTTTCAAAAGCATTTTAATGTTTGTTATCTACTCATCGTTGCACCATATCTAACCTCCTTGAAAAGCCAACTAAATCATTTACTGTCGAGTGAAGAACTCAACTTCTTGAATTGGCTTACAAGCATGTCCACTTGCTCTCGGTGCATTTAATTGACATCAGCAATGTCAGCCTGAAGTTCCTCTAACTCCTCATCACACTCACCCATTAATTCTAAAGCTGATGTATGGAAATGTTTTAGTGCTTCTAGCTCTGCCTTCAAGATGGTTGGCTTTTCACGATTTCCCGTAGCCAATTGGAGTCCTCCTCTAGAAAAACGGTGTTCCCGTGGGCATTCAAGGCATTCCACATTGCGCTGTCATGGATGAGGCCAAATACAAGGTAGGTAAAGTAGCTACCTCCATGCACGATTTTTCAGACTCATCAACATCCCATATCCTTACAATTTGGTCAGATGATGTTGTTGCCAAATACCGATGATGTTCACAGAACTCAGGTGAAGGAAGACATTTAAGAATTTATGAATTATGTGCTTGAAGCTTATGCAATGGCTCAAAGTTTGTCATTGTCTATGTTCCACACATCAACCTCCAAACATAGCATGTTCCATGATTATTTGCAGCTACAACCAGAATTTTGTCCCACATAACTACCAATTTTTTCAAACTAATAGTACATAGACATATTACTGCCTAAATCACTTCATCATTGAAGATGCAATTCATGATAAAAGAAACTTTAATAAAATAAAGGGTTTTCTGGTGAAGCAATTAAGAGCAGCAACACAAAATCATTGGACTCATAGTGCAGGAATGTGAATGTAGTTCACGAATTCTTCATAATGCAAGAAGCCCACTATAACTAGTGCAAGCATCCCAATGCATGGTGTAGGAAGGTAAGTGCAATGGTATAGGACTGTGAATGCACTGGTGCAGGCACGTCCCAGAGTATAATAAAACCAAATTTAATCCTGCAACATACAAGCCTTAATTAAACGCACATTAATGCTATTTTAATCCCGTTAAAGAAAAGAAGTAGCAAATACTCTTCAAAAATAATCATTTAGCCAATCAAAAACATGAGAGAAATAGATACAAAATAGGACAAAACGAAGACCCAACATCCCCCATGCTGACCACCTTGCATGTCCTCATGCAAGGAAACCCGATACTGTCACTTCCTTGCAAAAAAACAAAATTAGAAATATTTTAAGGTGTTTCAAAATGATGTTCCTACAATTTTTCGTGATCACCTTTCCTGTGCTAGATAAAGCTTGCTCTATAACAGAGTGTCCGTTGGACTCTTTATTTGCTTAAATAGAATTCAAGAAAACCCAAAACGAAAACTGCCATAAAAACTAAATTGCACTGATGGTGTTATTACTCGAATAAAAGAGTCATATTTTAAAATTTCCAAAAGAATATCCTAGAGGCATCCCTTGTCAGAAGTCAGACATTAAAATCCTCATTGTAAATATGAGTGACATGATTTAAAATCCATGGTGTTAAAAGTAGACATAGTATTACCTTCCCATAGTGACCATTTTACCATTATCCATGTATAGTTGAAGCTCCTCTTTCTTGGGCATAGTGAATTATCTACACTAAGGGTCCCCACACCCATAAAAATCATTCCAAAAAGGTATAACTCTAAGGCATAATAACAGAAGGATTTTAAAGCCATTCTCAAAGAGATTGATAGTGAGTTCACGGAAAGAAAAAAAAACCAAGTAAATTATAGTGTAGAGTCAATGTTAATACCACAGGTATGGACCTACTGCCAGCAGGTGTCGATAGCCTCGATACGGGTACCTTTTAACCTTATGAAATGCTTTTGTCCCACATATAGATTCAGAGTTATTAAGAGAATTTATTTTTTCTCTTTTTATAAGTTAATTGAAGGCCATTGTCCTGGCTTGTTAACCAGCTATCGACAGTGCCATTCATGATAGCTAACAAGAATGAATGAGCTGACTCACGATGAGACCTCTTGTCTTTCAGTTATTCAACTAAAAGCCATTACCCTAGCTTGGTGACCAGTGTAGTAATGTCATTCTCCTTAGGACCCATGACCATACTAGGTCAGCTCACAATGAGACCTCCTATCCCTCAATTAATTTGTTTATGTTTTTAGAAAAAAAATCCTGATTATGATTAACCTCAAATGAGATACTTAATAGGTGGGAAAGAAAATCTACTCTTTAAGAGTGCAGGATGGTGCGAAAAGTTTTTAATTACTATTATTTACTGGTTGGTCGTGCTACCCTAAGAACTTATTTAAAAAAACATCTCAGATAATGGCCAAAAATATTCCTTGAGTTGATCATTTTAGGGCTCTTTATGAAATCTCATTAGCGTTTTGTAGGCATGGTCCACCATAGGAGGATTTTCACTGGTCCCTTCGAAGAGGAATTTGAAAATATTATCTGGATGATAGTTCGTTAGAATAGGAAAAAGTATTACATGTAACTTAAAACAATATCCTTGATTGACGTGTTGATCAACAATCAAAGTCAGTTTAAAATATGAGGTATTAAGTGTAAATTTCTTCTGACAAGTCTTACCATGAGAGTGCACGATAATAGAAATTTCAAAATTTTTTCTTTTAGGGAATCACAAGCTCATGAGTGTTGTTATGCATTTTTATTCATTATTCTCATATTATCCTACCCTATTTCTAAAGAAAGAAATATCACCTTAAAGTGAAGGCATACTTCCAATGAAGACATGTGCATAACAAAATACTAAATATACTCACACCCAGGTTTAAAATGCAAATTTTAACGCATATCGAAGTATGAGAAACCAACTTACTTACTTGATATGGTACCAAGAGTTTTTGAATAATGAGGGAATGGGGTGTACTAACAATTGTTTGGAACTAGGATTCAATAGGACACACATATTCATGGTTCTCCAACTTGTATAGGTCTTACACAGCTTGAAGAATTCTCTCTTTATATTGACAAGGATGGTTAAGGGAAACTCTAGGTTTTCTTCTTTGGGAGGTTCAACAATAGTTTTCGAACAAGTTTCAATCATGGATTGCTTCTCTAATGGTTTATGGATTAAATTTTATTCCTGAGGTAAATGATGTGTTGTAATAGGGAAAGTTTCTGGATTCACTCCTCTCTCCTCTCTAAAATATATGACATTACATTTGATAGGGGAGTGAGTAGGAAAAATATGTGTTTTAAATTGATGTGCAACTTGATTTTTGAAATTAGGGTTTGGTTGCAGAAATGGTTGGGACCATAGAGAGGGATAACATGGTGGTACATAGGATGGGAATTGCAGCTATTGTGGCTTAGGTAATGGAATTTGCATGGGGAATTTCCCTAGAGAGGAGGCTCCAAACCATATTTGAGGCTGCGGGAATATCTAGCTTAAGGGAGAGGGACATTGTGGGAATATGGTGGGGTATTGAATCAAAGGAGGATTATAAGTCTGCCATGGAACTATGGGGTTGTAGACGTGTTGAGGAACCTGCTGGGGACAATAAATATTACTCCAAGTATTAAATGATTATGAGTTTTGAGTTATACCTGGTGATTGATTCATCTCCTTACTTGATTCCTTAAATACTTGTTGAAACCCCGACAATGATGGGAAATAATTTGTTGAATGATCCTCCTTACATTGCTTCCGTTCTTCCTACAAATCAACCAATTGTAAATTTAGAAAAGATTTTATAGCTCATATTTTTGTAGTAGATTCCAAAAATTGAGAAGAAAGTTCTCTAGAATTCTTACCAATCTTGGAGATTCCTCTTGAATAACTAATGCACAATTTCCAAACATCATCATATGGTAAGTGAGAAACATCACCTGCTCCTATTAGATTTAAAGGTTCTAAAAATTTGTCTTTGATTCCTTTGAGTAGGAGTGTTTTCAAGGTCTCTTTTACCAAATTCTTATGTTTTGATTTTTGGATGTTATATCTAAATCGCTCCACATAATCCTCCAAGATTTCATTTTCCATTTGTTTTATTCCAAAAGTATCTTCACCGGCATGGAAATAGTCTGGATATTTCTCCAAGAATACATTCTTCATGTCTTCCCATGTTTGAATGCAGTTCCCACCAAGGCTCATGAACCATCAGAGAGATGCTCCTTTAAGAGTAAGTTGAAATACTTGCAATGTTTGAGAATTAGTACAATAACCATATCCTCTACAAAGTACTTCAAACTCAAATAAGAATGTGTCTAGGTCTTTGTTTTCCAAACCATGAAATATTGGTAGTGTAGATGGGGGAATATTATGCATTTGAGGCACTCCTAGATCTTCGATAGGAAATTCAAAAGTAACAATGTTTTCCATTTCTTACCAAAATAAATGAGGTTCTCCATGTACTACTTTGAGACTCCTTCTTTGAATGTTCCTGGAAACTAATCAACGGAATGGGTGCATTGAATGATTCATATTAGCCTCAAAAATCTTCATTAAAAAAAAATGCCTCAAAATACCATTTCTTTATCTTTACAAGCTAGTTGGTATATATTGTTATCATGTGGTTGAATAGATAAAGCGCGGGTGGGGGGGGGGTGTTCTTACAGCACCCAAGAAATGGAAAAAAGCTTAAAAAGAATTTAGGAAAGAAAAAAATTCAAAGAATAAATTCAACGTAAATAAAATTTTCAAAAAACAGAGAAAACCAAACTGCAGCAGGTTACCAAGGTCAATACCCTAAGCACCTCCCCGACAACGAAACCAAAATGTTGGGTGCAGTATAGGGTCTATAAATGTACCAAAATTTAATTTGTCAAATTGGATAGTTCGTGAACTTCGAGATGAAACACTGGAAATGCCAGAGAAAGCCCTTGACAACCTACAAAATAAATGCTAGTCTATCTTGCATTTTAATCTCATCAATAAATGAAATCCTGCACTAAAGATAATTCAATAAAACATCAATCCAGGTAATCAAAATCGTATGGGAAATACAAGAAATCAATGCGAAGGAAATTCTAATGACAAGCGAATAGAAGGGGAAAAGTGAACTAGAAGTAAAGTAGTGCCAACATAATAGAAAAATGACTGTAAATGTCGGAAGCAATTCAAAACCTTTCTGCTTGCACTAGTTCTACCTCCACTAATTCTTCCTGTACTAATTCGGTGTAAAGTTAACTTGAAAGCATCAACAACATAACAAGGAAATTTATTGTGTAAATGAACTCATGAAATAAATTAGATTAATATGAAGTTCTCACCTTCCTTGTCCTGAAAATAAATCTTGTGAATCTATCCAGAAGTTAAAGGGAACTATAATGGTAATTAAACATTTATCGATATCAACACAGTGTAGTTTCCATATTTATAAATGTCAGTTCTGCAAGTGTAAAAATTGCAGCTTTAGATAATATATGTGATTGGTGCTTCCTGTGGATGCACAAGTTCTGTAACTTCACATAAATGAATACATTAAGACTTCAGAACCATAAACATTTAATTGATCTTGTATTATGAAATATAAATTAATAGATCTCGATTAATTTATAGAATTCGAGTTACACACTAGAGCTCATAAAGGTAGATCTGATCTGGACGCAAATTGATAAAAGGAAATCTCCAAGAACAACCCTTGATGCAGTAAAGGAAATAGGAACAATTTGCAGCAAATCAAATTAACTTTAAAAACTGAGAATAAAAGATTGCAACAGATTGAATTAATTCTAGAATTGGAAATTGAAGGCAGAAAGAAACTGTAAATAAATAAATAAATAAAATCCACACAGAAAATAAGAATTGAAATGATATCTAGCTTAAAATATGAGAGCAGTGTCGAGCTGGTCTGGCAGCCAACGCAGCCAACTCACAGCCTATTTGAGTGCCTGGTTCACATAGAAATCAAAGTCATTAGATGCAATAGATAATTAAATGGAACATGCTGGGAAATTGCTTCAATTGATTACTGAAACAACGTTTAGATTATGTAGACACCCCTTAACTCCAACAAGACCTTAGGAGTGATCCATGGCTAATGAATCGTGTGAGGCTACATTGGAACAACTCCTCTTCCCTTATGTGCCTTCCACTGATGTGCATTATCCTTGGTTGGGTCGATTTCCTTCCTTACTGTAATTAATTGATTAATTTCTGACTATCACTCTCGGTAGTTTATATAGGCATCGATTTACAAATTGGAGCTTTTAAACAACCAATTAAAATACAGGAGGGAAGATTATTAGTTTTAAAAATTTTCCGACTTAAGAATTAGTTTGAACTGAGTGTCGAAAGAGGGAATGATTCTAGTGAATCGTTCCTCTTTTCCTGGAATAGTTGTTGCTGGAAGGTGTGATTTGACTGAGTGATTTTGTCCTTGTGTGAGTTGCTCATAGGTTGGCATTGGCACATATCTCCTTTTATTAGATTCGTATTGACTCGGACTTATCCACCTGGAGTCTTTTGAATATGGACTATGCTACTTTTTGGTAGTAAGTGATCTCCATGAAACAACAATGCTCAGACCGTAGTTTTTCCACGCTTATCATTGGAGTTCGATATGGTATACTGCGAAGAGATGAAGCTGCTGAAGGATTATCACATGCACATCGCACTTTCACATCACACTTTGGAGATGAGCCTACAGCTCTGTCTTGGACAAAGACTTTTGGGATGAAGGGGTGACCTGTTTCAGAAGCATTTTAATGTTTGTTATCTACTCATTGCTGTACTATATATGACCTCCTTGAAAAGCCAACTAAATCATTTACTGTCGAGTGAAGAACTCAACTTCTCAATCTAGCTCAGAAGCATGTCCACTTGCTCTCGTGCATTTTCTTGACATCAACAATGTTAGCTCGAAGTTACTTAAATCCTCATCACACTCACCCATTAATTCTAAAGCTGATGTATGGTGATGTTTTAATGCTTCCAGCTCTACCTTCAATCTGGTTGGCTTTTCATGATTTCCTGTAGCCAATTGGAGTCCTCCTCTAGAAAAACGATGTTCCCGTGGGCATTTAGGGCATTCCACATTGTGCTGTCATGGCCGAGGCCAAATACGAGGTAGGCAAAGTAGCTACCTCCATCTGTCATTCTTCAGACTCATCAACATCCCATATCCTTATAGTTTGGTCAGATGATGTTGTTGCCAAATACCAATGATGTTCACAGAACTTGAGTGAAAGAAGAAATTTAAGAATGTACGAATTATGTGCTTGAATCTTATGCAATGGCTCGAAGGTTTTCATTGTCTATGTTCCACGCATCAACCTCCAAACGTATCATGCTCCATGATTATTTGCAGCTACAGCCAGACTTCCATCCCACATAACTATCACTTATTTCAAATGAACAGTACACAGAAATATTACTACCCGAATCACTTCATCACTGAAGATACAATTCATGATAAAAGAAACCTTAATAAAATAAAGGGTTTTCTAGTGAAGCAATTAAGAGCAACAACGCAGAATCATTAGACTCATAATGCAGGAATGTGAATGTAGTTCGAGAATTCTTCATAGTGCAGGAAGCCCACTATAACTAGTGCAGGAATCCCAATGCATGGTGCAAGTAGGTAAGTGCAATGGTGCAGGCACGTCCCAAAGTATAATAAAACCAACTTTAATCCTACAACATACAATCCTTAATTAAACACACATTAATTCTATTTTAATCCTGTTAAAAGAAAGAAGTAGCAAATACACTTCAAAAATAATCATTTAGCCAATCGATAGCATGAGAGAAATAGATAAAAAAAATAGGACAAAATGGAGACCCAACACTAATATTAACAAAAGTGTCAGGAGAACCACTTACCAAAGGAATGTTTCCAATAGGTAACAATTCAAACATGACAATGTAGAAGGATAGTTGGTCCAAAGTCACTATTTTGACTTGGTGAGCAAAATAGATAAGTCATAAAATTGATGAGATGATGGATTTCATGGCATAAATCCAACTACACCCAAATAAGAGGTCATAATCAAGTTGGCGATCAACAACTTCAATATCAGTCGAAACAATTTTCCCTCCAAGAGTAATGAAAAAACTAGCAAGATATCCCTTAGGGATGAAAGTCTGGCCATCAAAAGGTTTTAGTGAATTCATGTTAGGGCCCAACCCTAACCCATTTATGTATGTAATAAGCCCAAGGGGCCTAGTCAAAGTCATAGTTAGTTAGGTGAGACAATAAATCCTGTAAGAGGTTATCCGCAATAATAATAATTGTAAGTGGTTGACCTGCATAATAGAAAACAAACCACAATTAGTTATAAATAGACCATAGTTAATAAATAAAGTTGTTAACCCACATTATGCAAGGGACTACTATTGTCTTAAAGGGACCTGACTCAGGTTCAGAGTTGTTCGTGCCAAACAACAAAACCCTAACTACTAGCCCTTCTGGAAACAACCTACATAGCACAGGTTGTAGTCTCACCCAAAGCAGTATTGGGGGATGCTAGAACTAGGTTTCTGCATCCAGGGACATGTGATCAGTGGCTCTCAATTTCTAACATTCCATATCTTCCTTCGAGCAGATCAGTATCCTTCTAGGGCTCGCTACTGTAACTTGGGAAAAATGGCTTCTAGACCTTTGCAAAGGTCTACGATCAGTCTTTTTAGACCTTAAACAACAAAATTATCCACTTTCACACATTAATCAATAACCCTAGATTTGCCTTCATGCAGATCTATCACTTTCATCAGAAAACATAACAGAATTAACCCTTAACTTCGCGAACATAGATAATTACTTAAGTCATGCACAAATAAGATAGATTCAATGGTTTCATGCAAATTTATTCATTATTCCATTGAAAACATATTACGAAGTGACAAATCATAACATAAACAAAATCAACAATAATGCTCAGACTGCAAGATAATTCTTCAAAATAAGTTTTTATTCATTCTCATGTTCAAATTATAGACTCTTTCACCCTGGGCACTTAGTTGTAGGGGTCTGCACACTCAACTATGAACTTACCAAGACCTCCTGCGCACTCACCTGAAGGATCCTTCCCCTTTCACCTAAGTACAGGAAGAAGAGCCTTCATGCCTTAGCACTTGCCCAAACAATTTCTATCTTGACTTGGCTTACTTACTTCTTTTTTCTAGACTTGCTATGACTCAAATATATAACATTCTTAATACAATACCATGGTTCACTGACCATGGGTGAGTCTCAAAACTAGCCTATTTATTTATACAAACAAGGGGCTAGTACCCCTTTGACCCCTATCTACCTACGCACTCTGAATCCACATTTCACAGAGACTTTACATCTTTTACGAAAACTTATACAAAACTTGGGTTAACTAACCCCAAAACTGACCCTAGGGACTCTATCCCTGTGATGTAGGAAATGTTCCCTCTGTGGACAAAGGCAACCCCTCTAGCCCTAGAGTGGGTCTAGTCACAGTAGAACAAAATAACAATCAATTTCCTTAAACAGTCATCGTTGAATTCCTACCTCAAACTGGTGTTCGATGAAGATTTTGTTGTGTCACTGTAGCTATCATTTCATTCTCCTCAATGAGCAATCAACCTCAAACAACACAAGAGAACAATAGAACACATAATCGAGAACAACAATGATATATTTACTTATAGATTCAAGGAACCATAAGCTATCAAGAACATTTTACACAAGACATAGAAAACTATCATTGATTGTATTAAAATAAATCAAAAGCAAAGCTTACAACCAAGCCTTGATGTCACAAGCATTCTTGAAGGGTCCACTTGGTATGTTTCTTCGAGTATTCACTCTCAAGAATGGATCTCCCAAATGGATGGTAACTCTCTCTTTCACTCACAAGCTCTAATACAAGGCTAAGGAAATCCACAACCAATTGCTAAACTATCAGCAATTCACACTGCAAACTTATCAAACTCACACCAAAGCTAGCTAATTTGCTTCAATCCAAAAACCAAGAACCAACTGATCATAACAATGGGGAATGCTCTTATAGGAGGAGGAGCCTCCATGCAATGAGGGAGAGGGAGCTTATCTTCAAGGGAGGTTTCACAAAAGGCATAACTACCATCCCATAAGAGGAAAGGCAAACTCCATTGACCCAACAATCAGCTCTAGAATCACCCAGAAGCATTCTGTTTGAACTAATTCACCATATCTGGATCGTCACAAGAAGAATCTTGAGAAATTGCACCGAGCCCTAAAATCTGACCATTGTAGTAAAATGATGTACCCCTGTGATGACGGCGTGACTTTATAGTTCAACACAGAGAATCGTCACAATAATAATGATGCTTACTTGCGGCAATGCATAAACATAGGTAAAAGGGTCAATCTTCAGGATTTAGAGAGAATTTTCTTGATCTTCTTAAATGAGTGGGAAGATATGGACATATTTATGTGATGTATGACACAGCGGATATGTCACTCAGGCACTGAGATGAGGCCAGTGACAAATTACTATGTAACAATCCCAATAGGCCCCCAGCACAAAGATTGTGACTTGCCCTCAATTCACTCAGCTAATGCCTCAACCTGTAACACTGCAACTTCAGCAATGCTCTGTGCTGCAACCTACTGCACTTCTTCTATCGATGTTTCTATTGTCGGGCCATCCACTATTAGGCACTTTGTCCTCTATGTCTACTATATAACCTTTAGCTCTTCCTGCAGTGACAGAGTAAGTTGACAAGCTTCCTCTAGCCATGGCTGTAATGTGGCCTTTAGAAGGGCCTCTTTCCTATGTAATTTTTCTACCTGTGCTTGCAGCTTCTTTCCTTCTTGTAACTTCGTGAGGCGTTGTGCTAGCACCAAAGTGTGTATAGTTGCTCGGACCTCATGATACTTTTGTTGTGTCCCTCAGACGCCAGTTTTAAACTTCTACAAGTTCGGGTCTTCTTGTATATTTTTCTATAATTCCATTGTTGTGTCAAACATCATTGCACAGTTTGTGACTGTGGTATCCAATGTGCTCATATTTTCCTTGATTTCTACTCCACGTTGCTCCCGAACCTCTGGAGGAGGTTTTAGCTGATACTTCAATGATATCTTCATTTGGAAATCAAATGTAAGACTGCCAACCTCATCCTTTGATGCATGTACTGCAGTAATCAACTTCCTTACCTTTTCTGAAGCTTCAACACCCTCCGATATATTCAATTCTAGCACTATTTTTCAGGCATGCTATGTCGTTGTCTCTAGGCTCTGACTTTGTTGATGCATCTCCTCCTTTGCCTTCAGCGCCTGCGATTTATCAGTGTATATCTGCTCATTATTTGCCTTGAACTCACTGATGACTATGAGGATGTGCCGTTCTCTGATCCGCAACTCATCTGAAATCCCCTGATGCAGCGCGTGGAGGGTATGGATCAGTAGTGCAGCCAAATTCACTCCCATTTCTTTCACAGTACTAAGTAGAACATGATTCTCATATGACTCTGCATGAACGTACCCTTTTGGAAATGGTATAACTCGGAGGTCCAGAGTCCATTCCAGCTCTACCACTATTCCACTTCCTCATGTCACGCATGGTTACACCCTACTCGCTTGCTCGACACTTGCCTAGATCCTACTAGTTTGGACTATAGCTCACGTAGACCCTTTTGGACTCTCCCCAGTGTCTGCATATAATATTGTTCAAATTGTTGCCAAAACTATGTTGTGGTATTGCATACCTTATCACCGATCTTATGGAGATCGTCTTTAGTAAGCACCATTAGATCGATGTGTGCTTGCTTATTAGACTTATGCTTCTTTTGCTGTCCAACAATCTTCTCCTTACCATGCCTCTTTAAGGTGAATGGAGTACTCTGCTCCTCACCATCACCTCCTTCCTATTTTAAAAGCTCATTTTCATTGGTGTGCTATGAAGCTGAGTTTTTGACTTCTTCTGTATCGCGACACTCTTTCTCAGCCTCTTCTTTAGTAGCACGCTCTTTCTCCATCCACTCTTTCTCCGCAACTACCTTAGCAACAACTTATTTTTTCTTTTTCTTAACCAGAGCTCACGCGGCCTTCTAAGCTACTTCCTTACACTTCTACACAGCGGTTGACTGCACAGTAGAGGTATCTACACCTTTACTGGTACACACCCCAAGCTCCATGGGTTCACACCACTCTGCTAGCCAAGTCCCCAAAATCTTTTGAATGTCCATCTCAAAGATCAAATATGGCAACTTATGCCATATGTGTCGTGTCCTTCTACTCTCTGATTTACACACTGTGGAAATTAGCCTTGAACTCCATGTAGGCCATCAATTTCTCAAACATGGTTGGGGACAACCTTTGCCTCTGACTGATAACCATGGGAAGGGCCACCTCCATCAAAATCCATAAGATTTTACACTCCTTGATCCTTTTTGGATCCTTTATGGCCTGTAGTGAATCGAACCTCGCTGCCTTAGGTAAATCTTCCTTTTGTAGGGGAAACTGGCTATCCTCTGACAATCTCCAAGCTACTAAAAAAATAGCCAATAACAACCATGCATAGTGGAAGGGATTGATCTTGTCTTGAGCTTCCTGACAATTTGTGAGGAACTCCTTGCACACATATTTTGCCTAGTTTTATTGAACACCCATCGCTCACTAGGATGTTGGTGATAATATCGATGCTGGAACTTTTTCCACGTGACACTTCCTCATGAGTTTTCCTGCAAGAATCTGAGCATCAAACTGCACCACCTGGTCTTGAATAGAGTGGATAGAATATCCGTGTGACTTCTTAAGAAGTCCATACTTTGCCTTCATTTTGTCTGCCAAGTTTTTTCCCCACTTTTCCCTCCAAATTCCTTGATAGGGTCTGCTCCTTTGTATGAAAACTTTGTTATGTGATGGATTATCATGTTGGTGATCAAGATGAACTCCCAAATCCATAGGCACCCATCGTGCACCAGTACGAGGAGCTGACGCACACACATTGTTTTGATAGTTGATTGATGAAAGTGCAGCACATAGAGCATGTACAGCAGCCCAGCCTACTCAACACCTTTGAACCACTTCATGGGCTCTAACCGCATAACCCTAGCATCCTCATAATATATTTTGGTCATATACTTGTTGGTTGCCAAATGTGGGAACCTCTCGTTCTATGCAAGGTCCTAATCCTCCATTTTTAGAATGGGAATGTGTGCTAGGACCGTGCCTTCAAATTCCACCTGTTCATGCAACAGGGGAGTCGACACCATGAATTTCCTAGAATCCTTGGTAACCTTTCTTTTCCCTTCCACAGAGGGATATACATTGGGAGCCATGTCATGGGCTCAGCCTCCTCCAAATCCAACTCCTCCACACCTTAGTATTCCTCCTCCAAATCAATAACTTTCTCTGGTTGTTTGTATTTTTTCTCATTTTAGTGCACTTCGGGGGTCTTCCTCAGTGACTGTCTCACTTTCATCGACTTCTTCTACTTCTCCTTTGCGGCTGATTACTTCGGCCTTGGCAACCTTGGCGCAATATGCACATGGGTTGTATCTTCCATACTTGAACTCTCAAGGCCCAGTGCATCAAAAATAAAATCTTCAGAACTTACGTCTTCTGTGGGGTGTATAATAGTCATTTGTTCTATGAATAACTCTTAGGATTTTGCGTTGTAATTTGCAAATGAGGGGTGCATCACAAACGCCTTCTAGAATTGATGATTCATAAGCTTCAGATAGCACAATGCCTAGAAAACTCTCAGAATGAAAAGTGTTCTTCGTTGGACCAACACGCATAAGTTACAAGAATTTTTGAATTCAAATCTAACTGTTCCCCCCAAATTCTGATAATAAATGCATCTTTGGTGGCATATCTCCAAATATTTTCACCATAAATAGTGCCTCCCCACTCCTCTTAACTTATTTTTGGCCATCAAATCATGAATAGTAAGCCCAATGACTACCTTTAAACCCACCTTCTTAGCACCATCCTCCATGGGATAGCTCATTCAACACAACTTCACCTGGTGCACCCCTGTCATCTGTCGCATAGCCTCCCTACCATGTATTTCACTTAATCGGGTAGTGTAGTTTATATTCTAGCAACTCCTTTCAGCCGCCCAGATTACTAAGACTGTCTTGCTTCCATATAGTCATTTTGGAGGGGCATGATCCCCTCTGTACAAATTCAACTGACTTCCATTCACTTTTCTAGGGAATGGTTCCCCATTCAGATTTGTGAGCTGAACTACACCACCATCCGTGATCTCCTTAATAACATATGGCCCCAGCTAGTTCATTTGAAACTTTCATGGAAATTTCGTGAACTTGTTGTCATAAAACAACGCTAAATCATCCACCTTGAACATGAGAAACTTAATATGTCGATCATGTGATGCCTTCTCGTGTTCCTTTTTGCACTTGCTGGTAAAATCTTGTAAGGAAGCATTCTTCTTCTAACTCCCTGATCTGTGCGAGCCATTCCTCCAAGGTCTCATGATCTGTCATCTATGTCAATGTTGCAATACATGAAATTGGCACAATATACTCCATAGGAATTACAACTTCAATTCCATAAGCCAACCTAAATGGTGTTTGTCCTATCAACTTCTTGCAAGTCATCCTATAAGTCCATAACACAATAGGTACGTGCAAGTCCCAATCATTCCTCTTCGGGTTTCATACATTTTTCAATGCATGCTCCAAAATCTTGTTCAAAGCTTCCATAGTTCCATTCTCCTGTGGGTGATAGGGAGTGCTCTTTTGATGAAACACCTAAAATTATTCAAGCATCACACTGATCATTTCATTCAAAAAATGTGTACCCCTATGACTCATCAATATCTTAGGGCATCCAAACCTCGTTAATACATATTCAAATAAAAGCTTCGTAGTAGTGGCTATTGTAAAATTCTTCACTGGTTGTGCTTCTGCCCATCTAGTTAAATACTTTGTTGCAGTGATGACATACCATGCACCTATCTTCTTAACTGGTGGTTGTATTGGACCTATAAAGTCAATGACCCACTTATCAAATTCCTGTAATGAGACTTGAGGATTTAAAGGCAACTTGTCCCTTCAGGAAGGCTTCCCCGTCCTTTGGCAGGCATCAAACTCCTTGCAGTATGCCTTAGAATCCCTGTGTAATGTAGGTCACCATAACCTAGCATGCAACATCTTTTGCGTGGTTGATTCCTTGCATAGTGACCTCCTGCCACTCCTCCATGGGCTTCAACTAGGATACCAGCAAGTTCAAACTCTAGAACATACCTTCACAATATCTCATCCATTCCCATCTTATACAAATGACCCGCAATCACTAAAAAATATGCGGCACAAACTACTAGCTCCTTCTTCTGTTGAGTGGAATGGCCTTCCAGAGCTATTGTCATTGTTAAAAAATGAATGATATCAACAAAATGATCATCCACAACCTGAACCATAAAGAGTTGTGCATCCAGCAGTCCTTCCTCTAAACTACCTAGTTCTTCACTTGTTTCAATCCTGGAGAGATGGTCTAGACCTACATTTAGTCTTCGAAGCTTCACAATCACTTCAAAGTCATACTCCTGAAATAATAGTAACCATCAACATACCTTCCCCCCCAACACAGGCTTATTGACTAGGTACTTCAGCGCAGAGTGATCAGTATACATTTTAAAGTGTCCTCCCAACAAATAATGTATGAAATTTTGCAGCGCATAGACCATCGCTAGCTCTTCGCACTCTGTAGTGGAGTAATTCTTCTCATATTTGGATAAATTCCTAATTGCGAAAGCTATTGGATGATCATTCTCGCCCTCGCTTTCTTGTGTTAACACTGCTCCTAGCGCAATACAGGAGGCATTGACATGCACATGAAACTCCTTTTTCCAGTCTGGGAACACCAAAATAGGCATTGTCACCATTTGCTCCTTCAAAACATCTAAGCTGCATTGATAGTCTTCATCCCAACAAAACATCACATCCTTCTTTAACAATTTTTCCATCAGTGTGGTTATCTAGGAATACGCCTTGATAAAATTCTTGTAATACCCAGTGTGTCCCAATGTTGCGCGTAGTTGTTTCACATTTCTAGGAGCTTCCAAATTCATAATTACAATGATCTTCGTAGGGTCCACCATCAATCCCTGCTTACATACATGGCCAAGAAAAATCCCAAAAGACACATAGAATATACACTTCTTTAAGTTTAGCACGATCTGATACCTTCAACATGTATCCAGCATGAGGCGCAGACTCACAACATGGTGCTTTACCAACCCAAACACAGTCCAATGATCAAAATTGACTTTTAAGAAGTTATGAATAAAATCTTTGAGTGTCGCGATCACTACCTAGGAAACTATTGCAAGTGTGTTCTTTAATCTAAATGGCATAACTGTATAGTGGAAGAAACCCCACTCAATCACAAAGGTTGTCTTGCTTCAATATTTCGACGTGATATTTATTTGATGATATCTTGAAAAACCATTAGTAAATGAATACACCGCATGTCCACCAACATTCTCCAATACTTCGTCAGTAAAGAGTGTCATAAATGGAAAATGCACGCGGGCATCATTCAGCTTCTACAGATCTACACATATGAAGATCTCTCCCTTTTATTTCTTTTCTTGGACCACCATTGGCTTACCCAATCTAATTCTTCTACATGCTCAACAATACCATCTTCCAACATTTTATCCAATTCTTAACGCACCTTCTCCTTATACTTTGGATTCAGTCAATAAGGCCGCTGCTTAATAGGCTTCACATTTGGTTTCAATGTGATATTCATAACACCTAAATCTACGACAATCCATTTAAAATATGAAAACATCATTGGGAATAAGTCCTGGTACTCACGAAACAACTTAGCTACCTTATCAACTGTATCTTCGTCCCAATAGTCTCCTATATTCGCAAACTTAGGTTCTTCTTCAGATCTAATGTTTACCTATCAAATTTTCAAAGGCTCTAATATATCTGGGTTTTCCATCTTTGGTCCTTTAACATTGTACTTTCCTTCAGTTTTATGAATGATAATATTCCACGGATCATCCTCTTCTATTTTAGCAGTCACATTATAACGTTCCAACGCATGGCATAGTTGTGTATTCCAATTTGGTTGAGACCATTCTACCAGTTCCTTCAGCGTTTTGAATATAGCTACTTTTATTTCTTGTAGTGCCTCATCAATGGTCTCAAACCCATCCTCGATGTTGAAGGTTAATACAAAAATTTCCCTTAAAATGTCCCATTCAGTCATGCCATGACAAAGCTCCGTCTCTAGATACCAGTTCATTGGGATCATATCTAACGTATGACAGAAAACATGCACCCATTCCAGTTGTGGTTCTACCCCCAGGCCTTAGTCCATCATGCCAAATGATCATGTGGATCACCCTTCCCATTGTACTTTTCTATCATTCTAGTAGTAGCATAGCCAAACCTTAACTTCATCATTCTTTTGTATTCTCTCCATCCCATAAATCTCTCCTTCTGTGTACCCCACCAATGAAAGTGTAGCGCGCAACGCCAATTCTAGTGCCTGGAATCGATGTTTTTATGGTACTTCCCTTTCAAAGTCATCCAGAAATAGTTCCACATCAGTGAAACCATCATAATGTGAAAGATTTCTTACCTCAGTCGAGACACATCTCAGAGACTTGGTCATCATATTGCAGCGAAGCGTAGATACTTCATGTAGTCAATTCTGCTAGTGTTCAAGCTCTTCATCTAAGTTTGAGGTGCAAGAGCTATCCCTATCCCATGCAATGCATCCATCATCTGTAGGATTGATCCAATCCTCATCTCATGTTGTTATCTTGTATATCTGATCTAGATCATTGTCACTTTCTATATATTCACACACTGGTTCATTACAATGCGCTCCTTCTATGGGTCTAGTGGCACTACAACTCTAAGCAACTTCTTTTCAAAGGACATCTTTTACTTCTTCAAGCTGACTACCTCATTCATATCAATACCCAGTCAATTCCTAGTAGCGCGGGGTATGGGTTACTATCATCGACTAACTTAATGACCTCAAATTCAGCCAGTGCACTCGCACCCTCAATGTCTACCTCACACCATATAAGCACCCCATTGGAATAATCTTCTACTGATTTGCCATGCGCAACTGAATAGGAGACCACTGCAGTGTATGTCTCCCCATCCTTTTCCATGTCTGCTTAGGAAAGACATTCAAATCAAACCCTAGATCCAAGATTACCTGGTCCCTTTCATATTCACCTATCTTCCCAGTTAGCCTCATCTCACGCCCCATTCGCACCTTATGCTTACCAATATTTCTTACTGTGCACTGCTCAGTAGTTACCTTTTCCTTATCGGCACACTTGTCTATTCGTTCTTTCAATCCTTTGACTACTTTCTGATCACATAGTAACTTCATACAAGTCTTCAGGAAAGTAGCTAGTATGGAAGGATCTATTTCTTGAGTCACATTAGTCTCTGGCTTTTTCTCCTTACTTCCTGAGGTGGAGGCCTCAGTGAATTTCTTCTTTGTTTCCATCCAATTTTCTTTAGCGTGATTAAGATCAAGGTCTACTTCCTTCTGAACAGCCTTGCATACCCATCCATCTTCCTTAGGCTACTTATCTTTATCTGCACTAGTCGTCATACCACTTCTCCACACAATATTTATGCCCTAATACTCTTCGCGGGGATCAACCCTCATGATTTGAATGTTCTATGTAAGCTTTTGGGGCTACACCTTCTTTTCTTGCATATTTTTGATAAGGACTGGACATTCCTCTATGACATGATCAAACTATCAACCTTAATGGCATGATGGATGCTTTGGATTCATACAAGCTTGCGCGAAGTGCCCTGCTTTTCCATCGTTATAGCAGATGACCTGCCCACGCCCTCGTCCTAGTCCAACACCTCTTCCTCTTCCTCAGCCTTGGAATCCTCCATGTGCATCTCCTGCGCCTTGATCCTGATGCTGGTTCTCTACCTACATCATGTAGGTAGGGGTTCTATCCATCATCAGCTCATAAATCCTACAACGACATTCATCATGTCCTACAGACTTACAAAAATTGTAAAATAAATGTTGTGGGGTCTGTACAAACTTCTGCAGTAAATGACACTTATCAGTAGCATGTTGTCCTATAACCTGATAGATAGTGCACCAGAGCACAACTCCCATGCTTGTGCCAACATTATTCCCTGGTTTCATTGGAACAACCCCCCCCATGATATAGTTCTTAAATATCAAGCAATGGTCCTTATCATGTCTGTGGCTCCTACACTTCAGACACTAGATCTCAACACTCACCTCTAGCTGAGCCTTGATGAGCCTCATCATTGGGTAATTATATGGGCCTTAATTGGCCTAAATTCACCTCCTAGCTTAGTGTTTCTGGGAAACTAGTGTCACTATTTGATCTGCTAGTCCCACTAAGACAGGTAGCTATCTTAGAAACAAACAATTTAAAGCGACTTGTGTTTTCATTTATGGATGATAGATAAGAGAGAAGCAGAGAGCACCAACCTCAGTATTTCGCTTGGCTCCTTGCTTGTTTCCTCTCTCCTTTGATAGAGCTTTACCACTCCTTTCTCACTTTTCCCGCTTCAAAGAACACCTGTAGAGGCAAAGCAACAAAATACCATCAAAGCATAGAGATCTATGATACCATAAACAATGTAGAATCAGATGTACATTAACCATACAATTTCATTCATAAATACAATATTTACAAGTACACAAGTATATGGAGGAAAACTCAAATAGCTTTATTGATAGTAGAAGTAGAAGAGAGGATTACAACCCAGTTGTCTGATCCAGCATCATCCTCCTAGCATGAAAGCCCTCTCCACCTCATGAAAAGCAAGATCACCTAACAACATAATGTCTTAAAGAGAAACCAACAACACTTCCTTACAAATTACAAAATTCCAGCCTCTGGATCTCTGGGATGAGGGATCCATTTATAGATATTTGTAGAGGGGTGAGTTATCTTCTGGGTTTTTGATTAGTGTCATTTCACTGATAGTTCTTGGTTCCACTTGGAGATTTCATGATCTCTTACGCATCCCTGGGCGAATTCAGAGAGGCAAATGTCATATGAGTAGTTTCTAGAAGATTCTATGAGTTTCCACCTAGCAAACTGCCTCTGCCATTTGTCTGTTCTCGCTCATCACACCCTACAGAAGTTCTTTTCAGTATGCATCGCACCCCTTATGTATAACAGGTGAGATGCATCGCACCCTCAGCATGGAGCAGTCTGTATGGTCTAGTTTTGACTAGTTTTGAGTAGTTTTTCAGGGAGAACTTCTGGGAAATGATGTAATCAGTTGACCTTGATCCTTTAGGGTTTGAAACAACACTTTTATGGGTTTGATAGCCCTTGTTTTATTGAAATATGTGATTGGGGTTGTGCTGCTCAAATATGTCTATAACAGTTGCCCCATAAAGCATTAGGTCGTAGATCTTCTGATGTCGGGTGAAATGATTTATCATGAGGATTCGAGGTTTTTCGAACTGGAAGGTGACCTGTATAAAATAAAATACAGTACATTATCTTCATATTACTTTCATGATCTAGCTAAGGTGGGCATTCCCATGCTCAGCGTTATAAATTCATTATCATGTACATAGGACAGACAATCGTCTGTGTGGCAGACTGGTGATTCTGGTAGAGCCATCATCCCTTAGCTTGGATGATCATCTGTGCAACTATGGAGAACATTTGATGTCTTTATTTTCCTAAATGTATCACACCCTGGATGGATGAAACTAGATCCAGGGTCTTCAAACTCATCCAATCTTCGCCCAATGTACAAGTCGATCCATGTGAAAAGATGTCTTGAAGTCGAACATGGAAAGACATCGCCTGATTACCAGCCAATGATGTAAGCTATTAACAAGCGCGAGAGGAATCAATGATAATGATGATGACCCTCAAGGTACTATAGTACAATTCATGTGGTGTGAATATATGACTTGACATTGAACACCACACAAAATCTTTCGGGCGAAGGCCATTGATGTAAACCTATCACCAGAAGTGAGAAACTTGCCATTGAGGCATGTAAGCTTCAAAGTACTGAAATGGTTGTTCCTAAGTCAACTTCTTGGATAATGAGATTATGTCAACAAGAAGTGACCCATTGTAGGAGGGCCTTAATGAATCCCACATCTACGACACAAAATGAAGCAAATTATTTTCTGGAGGTGAAAACGATCTGATGATACAAGGTTCAGGGTGGCGGTCATGAAAAATGAAGTGTGAAGGTGTTGTAGTGGATGAGGCGTTAGCTGGATTGGTGAATTATCTGAGCGAATTCTCTTGAACATATCTGCGACACTATGATGGATCGGTAGCATTAGCCCCATGGATGGTATGGAGGGCCAATGGTGATGGTGAACAGAATAACTGAACCTGACTCAATCATGGTGATGGAGTGAAAGTGTCATGTTCAAGAGCGACCTGCTACCAATGAAGTTCTTCAATTTTTCTTCCCTTTTTCTCCAGTCATTGTTAACCAGTACCTCTTTATTTTTGTCAAGCTTGAGGAGGATAACATATGCTTGTTCTATAATTTGCCCTTCGAGCAAACATGTCACTCTATTTTAGTGAGTCTAGCGATAGTGAAGCTTGCTCTTGTCCAGATGGACAAGTTTGTTGCTATTGTTTTAATGATTTTAACGACGAAGAAAACTCGGTTCTTTTCGTATTTAGAGAGTTTGAAAAGAGACAGAAAGGAAACTCTAGTAGTCCTTTTTCATGGTATAATCCCTTAAGTCTGAAAAAGTATAAAATAATATGAAAGGGATGACTTTTTGATAATTTTAGCAAGCTTAACAAGAAAAACACTCGATATTTTTGTGTAATGATCCCTCAGGTTCAAAAAGATTAAAATATAGAGGAGGGATGGTGCTTCCCTTTACTTTAACGAGTTGGAAAGGCTAGTGGCTCAACAATCTTTTCATATTTTACGAGTCCAAAAAGAGCTTAAAAGAGACTCGTTTTTGAGGAACAAGTGATGTATCTGGGTAGCAACTGGTTCCAGGTAAGTTTGGAACTTCTCAAACACAGTAGCGTAATGAGGGTGGCTAATAGAATCACTTGTCGTAGTTGTTTCTCAAAAGGGTAAATAATCAAGTGGAGGTGTATGATCGGCTAAAAGAGTGGTGGTGACAGTAAGAACACGACCAAGGCTCAAAAGGCTGATAGAAATGCGATCACAAAGGTTTTTTACCAAGGGTGGATTTATTTTCTAATGAGCTTGAATCTTTAGAAACTATGCTCAGTGGTGGGTTTATTTTTTAACGAGCTTCAACCCTGCAGTAACATTGCTCGTTGCTAGGTTTATTTTTTAACGGGCTTGAACTTTGCAAAATCATTGCTCATTGCTAGGTTTATTTTTTAATGAGATTGAACTTTGCAGAAACATTTCTCACTCCAGTCATCTTTTAAATATGTCTCTTATTTTGTAGGTTCATTTTTTAGTGAGACTACCCCATGTAAAACTTTGCTCAGCACCTTTTGTATGCATGGTAGAAACGAGCAACTACAAGACTAAGAGTTAATGAACTACTAAGGTTAGGTAGGATAGTTTCCGACAAAACATCTCCTTTGCTTCATCGGGGCCACTGGCAAAGGTGAATGGTGGATCAAACCAATCACCTAACCTAAGCAGTTGAAGTTAGTAAAATACTACGGGGTTAGAGTTATGCTGGTCGCTTTTCACTTGCATAAAAAAGGTTTGCATGCCCCCAGGTGTTGAGAAAAAGAAAATTTCCAATTACCTTGTGGAAGTTCCTCCATTTAAGTGGGATTATTTCGTTTGTGGAATATACAAAAAACTTCCTTAGCTCTGTCCATCAAAACAGACAAAGGTGAATGGTGTGAGCTTCCAATCACATAATTTGCGAGGATATCCTGTTTCAAATTGATCTCATATCCTATAAGGAAATGGTGTTTCAGATCAATCATATTTCAGATTGATACTCAAATCCTACAAGGAAATGGTGTTTCAGACTAATCATATAACCTACTAGGAAATCTGTTTTTTCATCTGGGTTTATCTACCATAGCAGACCAGGATGCATGCCCCCTAAGCTTTGTTACATTCACCGAATCACTCATGGTAATTAAGTGGATGAATTGGAGGTTGAAGAGACATTCCTTGTGTAAAGAGACCATTTAGGGATGGCATTTGACTCGTAGCTGTGTTTTAACTGGGAAATGAAAGCTGGTCAACAAGCTGTACCATTCTACCTTCATATGGGAAACACATCACCCAAAAGAGTGAGGGAACAATAGCTCCCATGTTGTAAATGTAGTCATGCCCAAGGAGAAGATTGTAATCTAGCGGCCCTTGGACTACCATCACGTTTAAGTGAACATTTTTCCTTCTCAAAGTTATAGGCACATTTGGAAGGATCCCTAATGGTCGACTAGTTCCTTTATTGAAGCCTGACAAATTTTGATTCTTAGGTAGAAACGATGGCGAACCAAGTGCTTTCCAAGCAGTTGAGGAAAGGATACTCACAGAAGCCCCTTCATCTATGATAGTGCCAGCCATGATCATTCTGTAAACTTGTACTATGATTCTGAATGGCACAATAGATGGAAGGCAGGGTCCTGCTAGTAGATTCCAATCAAAGGAAATGACTAGATTGCTTGGAGGAGGGACCGAATAAACAGTCGAATGAGTCTCTTGAAATGGGGAACTTTCTTCCTGTGGTAAAGGAATGGGTAGATTGCCCCCATGTTCATCAAGCTCTGTGTTAACAAAAAGAATTTGAATGGTTTCATTCTCATTCTCTTTAGAGACTATATGATTTGAAGGTGGACCTTCTGAAGGCAAGATTGGGTCGGCTGCTGTCCCAACATGTTGACTTTGGTTCGGTGTGGACTCAGAAGGTTTATCTTCAATGGTAGGTGTTTCAACCAACAACAGAGGTATGTCAATCGGATTTTCAACTAGCGATGGACTTGGCAAGAGTTTCTTGTATCCAGGCAGAAGTCGCTGCGGTGAAGCAAGACAGTTATCCAAGACTCTTTTAACTTCGTCCATAAAAGGGCAATGGTGGAGGGCATGGTCACCTTCACACAATATACAAGGAAATTTAGATTTTCCTATTTGTCCATTGACTTAATTTTCACTAATCGATGGTGTATTCTCAAAATGATTGACAGAGGTTGATGACACCAGATGGTGCAAGCGGGGAGACCAATCTCTCAAGATTCAAGGGATGCAAGGACGATCTCGATGATAATGGTTTCCTTTGCAAATTATGCATGGAGTTTTGGGTTTAGAATGTGCAGTGTGTGGATCTTCGACGGACGATTGATGGTTGCCCCCTTGCTGGACTGGCTTCTTCTTCTTCTTCTCCTTCCCTTTCCTCTTCTTCTCATTTACTTGGTTTTTAGTATCATTAGCTTCACCAAGTGAAGAGGAAGGAGAGGGAGAAACAAATGAAGTAGAATGTGAGGGAGAAACTCTAGCATCATCTAGTTGCTGATTCAATTTTTGAGGAATTACGGTGTTTTGAACGACAGAGGTTGAGAATAGCCATACTGGCAGGCCAATTGTGATTCCTGGAAGGGACAATGTAGCCATGTATGGAACACCAATATATCCCCAAGAAGATAAAGGACTAAGATTCCTCCCAAGGGGAAATCCTTGATTGGTGGACTCCATTATCTCAACCTAAGATCAACGAGGGAATAGTAATGTTATTCCAAATTAAATAAATTTTATGACACTTTGAGACAACTTGCTTTTTCAATTTTTAAGAGTCAAGAAAAAGCTAAAGGTGACTCTAGTTGCCTTCGATTTTTAATGAGCCTGAAGTGACAAGTGCTTAGATGGACCTTTTCTTTTAAGGAGTCGAAAAGGAATGAAAGTGACTACTCTGGAAATCTAGACAGAGGGATTACCAAACCAATCGCAAAACTACAATATACACCTTAGTGGTAAATTAAAGAGAAATCACTGAGGACTTTACATAGGGCAGTCAATCTTCCTTAATGCTATGTTCAGTGCATTGCGATCGATAGGGCGGTAGACACGGCTTCCTAAGGATAAAGGATATCAGCTTATTGTGGTCTCCCAATATATACTCAACGGTACGAGGGAGCACAAGTTTGTACTGGCACTTATCGTATCAAAGAGAAGGAATCACCCAACCTACGATGAAAACGATAGTTACCAGGCTTTACGATGCCAAAATACGTCTCTAGCCTAGACTTCTAAATTTTGTGCATTAGGTTCCAAAGCATTTTTATGTGCATTGAGGTTTATGTTATAGTTGATCTTTCTTAAGAAGTTTGCCTTTCAAGGTTCACCGTGTGATGTAGATGTAAAATTCCTAAATATGCAATCTAAAATGATAAACAGTCGTTTGTTTTCTTTTAGCAATGAAAATCCTAGCTACTAAGGAAAGAAGGGTATGATTCTTTCAACAGAGAGTAGAGAGCACACACTAAATGCACTTTTCATAAATCAATCTCCGCATGCAGTCTAAATGAAAATGCACATGCATGTATTTGGTTTTCTGTTTCCTTAATGTGAGAATGTCAAAAAGAAAACTAAGTACATATATGAACTACTTTTCTTCAAAGTGACACTTTAGCAATTTCTTTTCAAAAGATGAAAGGAAGACTAAGACAACACTTCAATTTCGAATGGGAAACTACTTTCGACACTTCAAATACTGACAATTCAAATCAAATACAATGGCAAAAGTACAATCGGCTATCTAGAAGAGGAAGACTTCATGACATTCTTCTTTTCGACTCACAATGACAGTTGTGACACTTTGGAATCAAAAGACGATAGTTCGATTAAGCTACTATTTGCAAAGGAGGACTGTAAATGATGAAAAATACATAAAAAATATTCACAATTCCTTATCAATGGAGGTTGAATAATGTAAAGGAAGAAGGTTTCAACAATGATATACTGATCATAGGTTGCAAAACTACTGAATAGAGCTAAAAACAATGAAGAAAAAAACCAATTTCTGGAGTGAGAAACAGACTCATTCAATCATCGCACCTATCCTTAAGGGAAAAAAGCATGTATCTCACCTACAACACATGGGAGGTGTGATGCATATAGACTGCCAATGAGAGATAGTGCGATGGTCTAGAGAATGAAACTGGGCTTGGTTTTTGCTCAAAATTTGCAGCTAAGTTCAGCTATTTCAGTCAAGTTAGGATAGACAGTAAACACAAAGTATAGGGGTATGATCTTATGATGTTATTGAGCTACCACCAGGGCACTTAGGATGTTTGCAAGTCAGATGTTCAGTTCATAAATCAACCCAGAGATTGACTGAAGCAGTGTTGATCTACTTTGAACTCGCATAGCAAGTGCAGTTTGAAGGCTAGCTGGATTAACTTCAGGCTCCGTCTGTAGTTTACAAAGCAAACAACAGTAACAAACAAACAAACTATTCGCTCCCCAGTGGAGTCGCCATTTTGTTTCTGGGAAAACTAGTGTCACTATTTGATCTGCTAGTCCCACTAAGATGGGTAGCTATCTTAGAAACAAACAATTCAAAGAAACTTGTGTTTTCCTTTATGGATGATAGATAAGAGAGAAGCAGAGAGCACAAACCTCAATCTTTCACTTGGCTCCTTACTTGTTTCCTCTCTCCTTTGATAGAGCTTTGCCACTCCTTTCTCACTTGTCCCGCTTCAAAGAACACCTATAGAGGCAAAGCAACAAAATACCATCAAAGCATAGAGATCTATGATACCATAAACAATGTAGGATTAGATGTACATTAACCATACAATTGCATTCACAAATACAAGATTTACAAGTACACAAGTATATGGAGGAAAACTCAAATAGCTTTATTGATAGTAGAAGTAGAAGAGAGGATTACAAACCAACTTTCTAATCCAACATCATCCTCCCAACATGAACGCCCTCTTCACCTCATGAAAATCAAGATCACCCAACAAAACAATGTCTCAAAGAGAAACCAATAGCACTTCCTTACAAATTACAAAATTCTAGCCTCTGGATCTCTGGGATGAGGGACCCATTTATAGATATTACATAGGGGTAAGTCAGCTTCTGGGTTTTTGATTAGTGTCATTTCACTGATAGTTCTTGGTTCCACTTGGATATTTCGTAATCTCTTACTCATCCCTGGGTGAATTCAGAGAGGCAAGTGTCATATGAGTAGTTTCTAAAAGATTCTCTGAGTTTCCACCTAGCAAACTGCCTCTGCCATTTGTCTCCTCTCACTCATCACGCCCTATAGAAGGGCTTTTCAGTGTGCATCACACACCTTATGTGCAATAGGTGAGATGCATCGCACCGTCAACATGGAGTAGTTTGTATGGTCTAGTTTTGTCCAGTTCTGAGTAGTTTTTGAGGGAGAACTTCTAGGAAATGATGTAATCAGTTGACCTTGATCCTTTAGGGTTTGAAACAACACTTTTAGGGGTTTGAGAGCCCTTGGTTTATCGACATATGTGATTGGGGTTGCACTGCCCAAATATGTCTATAACACTTAGTCAAACAAACTATTCTCACAACTTATTGCATACTTTTGATTATATTTTGTTTATGAGATGAGTTAGAGTTGGATATTTTGCTTTGTGGTTTAATGTGCATATAATGCAGGAATAAAGGATAAAATCAAGGAAAAATGAAGAAAAAAAGGATAAAAGCAAGGAACTGTGGCAAATAACTTGGTAAAAATTCGAATGGGACAAGGGAGACGAATTATAGGAGGTAAATCCTCGTCATTTACTACCCCTCCATTCGAATATTCCTCCATCATCTCAAAGTCCAAACAACCAAATCATGAGGACTAGAAGGTAGTCGAGCAAGTGAAAGTGACATAAACCAGTTTATCTTGAGTTGGGAGCTGAGCCTTCTAAATGTGAAGGAAGTTGTTGGAGACTTCAAATGTATAAGTAGAGAGGCTTAGGACCTCAGTAGGATTCAGATTTTTATTGTAAAAATCTACTTTATTTCTGATCTGCAAGACTTGTGACAACTTGTTATGTAATCCATGGTTTTGATAATAAGAATGAGTTTCGTTTTGAGCTAGCACTGATTTAACTCAGATTGTTGAAGCTCTTGGGTTAGGGCCCAACCCTAGCAGCCAAAGCTCCTCTTTATTGTACATCTATGCTAGCATAGATTCCTAGTTTTCTCTTCATTTGCTCAAGTAATTGCATTTCCATTATAGCAATATAGCGTAGAGGATTGATGGTTTAATTGTTCATTTGTGTAAGTAGTTGAATTTCCATTACAATAGTATAGAGTAGATGATTCATAGTTTAACTGTTCATTTTCTTAAGTAGCTGCATTTTCATTACAATAGTATAACATAGAGTTATGGTTTAACTATTCATTTGCTTAAGTAGCTGCATTCCCATTATAGTAGTGTAGAGTAGATCAGTTGTGCTTTAGTTTACTTCCATTTGTTCCTTCTTTCAATTAGTAGGGTAGCTAGGAGAAAAAGATCACCACAAAGTTGCCCATAGGTGTCTCGGCCTCACCTCCTTCCTCTGGGACCATGACTTGAGGAAGAGACCCTTCAGCAACCCCGAAAACACAGGCTTCTAGTTCTTGCATGAGCTTTGGATGATGTTGTTTGATGCAATTACGTGTTTCTTTTCGCTGTCATCTTTTTCCATCACTCTCGGTCCACCCTCACCCTCACCAGTTTCTATTGTTTTCATTGAAA
Organism: Pinus taeda; assembly: GCA_000404065.3. NCBI lineage: Eukaryota > Viridiplantae > Streptophyta > Pinopsida > Pinales > Pinaceae > Pinus > Pinus taeda. Next base: position 124,747 of record APFE030648711.1, on the reverse strand, counting down.
TATCCTTTAGGACTTTCTTCATGCATAATTTCCTTACCATCCAATCCACAACAAACCTGACCAATCACTATCCGGTTCATTAGTTTATCTAACAACCATCACGCATGAAGTCTTCCACCTACTTTATGCACTCCAATCTCCACTCTTGATCTGTCTCTTGATCCAGCGGCTATCACATCACCTCAATACTTTATGTGCTCCGATCTCCACCGTCGATCTGTCTAGCCTGATCTGACGATTATCGCACAATCTCACGCAGATTCTTGCATGACTGTTATCTGCCTGAGATCACGTGAGAAAAGTGGTTTTCTCATGCTACGTGTCACTCACTGAGGCTAATCATGTGAAATTTAGAAATACAACTTAAAGCTTTGATGGGGCACAAGAAATTGCTTACCACCTACAAAACTTGCTCCATCATTCCGTATGTTTTTATCTCGACCACTCATCTTCTGATTAATCATGTATGTCCATCTATTAACTTAAGTCTCTACGATAACATCTCCGCCGTTCATCCTGTTTGGTAATCCTGTTCATTCATCTATTCACTAAATCGCCTGTGATAAGATCTCTGTCATTCATCTTGTTTGGTAACCCTATTCATTCATCTATTCACTAAACCGCCCACAATAAGATCTCCACCGTTCATCCTGTTCATTAACCGTATTTGTCCATCTATCTACATAATCGTTTGCGATAAGATCTCTACCACTCATCTTTCATTACGTCCTCCTTTCACTGATTTCGTCCTTTGACTGCTCTCCTGCTTGACTCCTTCTCGAAAATTGTTCTGCGTATTAGTTAAATAATACCACTAGATTAGTTTAGTTTCCTTGCTTATACATTCTTAGGGTTAATGCTCTTTAATTCTACAACTTAGACAACAACATTAGATTAGTGTTGATTTAGAAATTCTACTTAGCATAGCTGTTTAAATGGTTAATTAGGTTATGGTGTGAGTTAGCATGACATGTTGTTTTCTTCATTACTGCAGTAGAGTAGCTCTCTCTTAGAATAGATTTGCTCTTCTTCCATCAAAGAATCAACTTCCCTGACCCTATAGAAGTCTGGCTTGGAACCCTTGGGGTCTCTTGCCAGATGAACAGTGACAACAGGTAGGACCTTCACTTTCACTTGTGCATATAGCACTGTCACCTCCAAGTTTGTACTAACCTCGGGTTGATAAGTAAAGCTGGTAGCCATGGGATTTGTAACATTCTTGTTGCAATACCTAGGCTCATCACTTTTTGGCGCTGTTGCTGGGGTGGTGTCAAAGTAGAATGTGATTACAACTTTCTTCTATTTCTAGTCTCCAACTTTCTTTTCTTATACTTCTTATCCTCATTTTTTTTCCATTAGTTTATTTCTGCAAAAGTAATCTAGTAGCTTCCTTTCTTTCATTTGTCATTATCTTCTTTCCTTTCCATTCTGCAAGTAGAATTTCAATTCAGCAAGTAGTCTTTTCTGTCAGTAGTTTTCACTCAAATCAACAATTTCATTTCTGCAAAGTACTTTCCTTCTAAAAAAATATTCCAAAAACCAACCCAAAAACATTTCCTTTCATGCCTCATAGGAATAGGGATAATTTAGGGAAATTCTTGCCAAATACCCCCACTGCATCTGACAGTCAACCTTCTCTCTTCTTCGGTGATTGTGAACTGGAAGAACCTTTAGGTGATCAACCTTACATATTTGAAGAACCTACAAGGGAAGGAGAAGAGGAAGAACCCATTCCTACTAAACCAATGGCTGAAAACCGAAATGATAGAGGAAATAGAGAGAGAATTGAGGGTTCCTTCCCCATCAGGGAGACCAATGGGGACACTAAGATGAAGAATATAAGACCCTCTGCTCTACCTCATTTCCATGGCCTGACCACAAAGGGCCCTGACACTTTCCTATTTGAGTTTGTTGTTATATGCTGAACCTATGACTATACAGATGATGAGAAAAAAGTTTAAAATGTTTCCATCTACCCTCAAGGATGCAACATTGCGCTGGTTCATGGGTTTACCCAGAGATAGCATCACAACTTGGGCTCAGATGCAACAGGATTTTAAGAACAAATATAGGGACTGCTTTAGGTCAAAGGATACTAAAGAAGAGATTTTTAGGATGACTATAGGCCAAGATGAATCCTTAGAAGACTATGAAGAAAGATTCCAGCTTAGTTACAAAAGGGCCAGATGCACACTTGACCCTGAGTCACTAAAGTTGGTCCTAATTAGAGGAGTAAGGGAAGATCTTCTAGATACCTTACACATGTTAGCAGGAGGAGATATCTACCAATTACCTATGAGGATATCATGACTGTCTTTAGAAACCATTCTAGGGAAGCCAGGAAAAAGGGTAGGGGTAGTCAACCTATGGCCAATACGTCATCCTCCAACTCATCCTTGAAGGGTGAAATTGGAAATATACTGGAATATTTCAAAAGTGATATGCTGCAAACAATTGCCTTGCAATTGGACACCATGAACATCAAAAGGAAGTAAGAGGAATCAGTGAGAGCCTTGGCCTTTTTTTGTCCTAGATGTACTAAGAGGCATCCTAGGAATGAATGTCCATTGAAATGTATTGAGATTTTCTCAATCTGTGAAGAAAACCACTCCACAGACAAGTTCCCTTCTTTACCTGGACTCAAAGATGTATATCAAGGAGCTGAAGGGGTCACTGAGCAGCTTTGCTACACCAACCAAAGGAGACCTCCTGGGCCTAGACCATACCAGCAGGTTATGCAAGAGTCATCCCATGCATATTACAACCACAACCAAACCACAACTATACCTTCTTGGGGACCCCGTGCTCATTAGTCTACACCCCCTCCTTGGTCCTATGCATCTCAGTATCATTCCCAGCTAGCCAGCCAGTCATTTCAACCTTATGTTCAGCCACAACATCAGTAGAATACCCCACTCTAGGGGTAGAGGCCCCAATTCAACAATGTTCCAGCCCTATTGCCTCCACCACCTACCCAACCACAACTCTTGCACTCTTATCCACCTAAGCAACCCCAGATGCCTGCCCAACCAAATACAAACCCGAATAATAGGAAGGCTCAACAAGTATACAGTGGAGAGACATCATACCCAACTTATGTTGTAGAAATCTAGGAGATCAACCTAAGATCTAGGAGAATTCTACTCGATAACCAACCTCCCTCTCCACATAGGGAGGTTGAGGAAGTGTTGTGGCCACAACCACCACCCTATTAAAACTTTCCTTGGTAGCCATTTTGAATGGGCCCCCCTATAAGTTGACCTTCCACCCCTCTGAATGATCTGTCCAATCCCAAGGATTTTGGCTCTTTGCTAAGCCAAATATTTAATTTCTAAATGGTCAAAGCCCCCTTTGATAAATCTTTGTAGAATATTTCATTCTTGACCTAGCTTAGCCCTTCATTCATTCCCTTCATCAGAATTTTCAATCTTCATATCCATTTGTGTTATTTCTATGTGATGCAGGAGCATCGGAACTAGCCAGCAATGTGGAAATTTTTCCACATGTTGTGGCTTGACAGAGTGAATTCATTTACTGCTTGGTCAAATTTGGTTTAATAAGGAGGTCGATTCCTCAAATAGTTAGTTATTAATTGTATTAAGTGTGACTATTTTAGTGATAAGATTAGTTAAAACAGGTGTGTGCAAGCACTAATAGATAGGAGATTTTAATTGTTAGGATCTTCAAAAATAGAAGATTTCATTAGTTATTGTGGGAGGAATTAGTGGATAAAAAATAGAGGAATTTGTAATGTGCGAGAGAGATTTCTTTTAGAGAGGGGGTGGAGCAAAAGCACAGGTTTGGTGGGAGTGTGACAGTGTGTATTAGAATTGTTAGTTCTGGAATAATAATAAAACAAAATGAGGTTCTGTTTTATCTATTTTCTGTGTATTATGAGCGCAATTATATTCTGTCCAAAACCGAATGACAAATGATGGAGATTGAGTATTGCTGTCTGCGTAATTAATTTAAGTGATTTCAATCTATGTTTGTATTGAAAGTCGCATAAAATTTGTGGTTATTTGCAAACATAGTGTTGTTGCCTTTTGTGAGTTGCGAATTCCTTAATACAGAAAACGTGGAGTAAATTCTTATCGAAACACAGATATGGAATTGAATGTCACCATTTTGAATTGAGTCGAATCCAGGAAATCTGCATTGGTGTTATGAAATCGGTGATAAACAATTGACAATCAACGCTGGTGATTCCTTATTTTCGATTAATCGGATCGGAGCGTGGAAACGTTGATAGGTTTGTGTTTTTTTAAATCAATGAGATTTCCGACTACCAATCCATCGCATCGGAACAGATTTACGAACTATTATTTCCAACATTCAATTGTTGATATTAATTTTGGTGACCGCCGATCGCGATAAGTGCAGTTGTATCATATCAGAACATCTGTCAATTGATATATACATATATTGTAACCTGTGTTAATTTTCCGATTGCGATTATATCGCATTAGATTTAAATCAAACTGCAAATGGTTGGTATCATATTTTAATTGCGGCCCAATGCAATATAGGTATGCCTGTAAATGTTTTTAAAAAGCGTTTTTAACACTGTTATATGTTGTAAAATTATTGTATTGGCTACGCTCTCTTTGAAGAAGCAAGGAATTTGGTTCCAGTGTTTTAAAAAAAACAAGGTTTCTATTTGTATTATGAATCTGATATTGCTTGTAATCTAATTAGATTGCGCTCAGCAATTTGGGTGCATCCTTTTTGGTATCAGAGCCAAAGAGATAAGTGTTTGCAGCAAAGATGCTGCCAAGAAGAGGAATTGGTCGAGGGAGACCAGAACCAAATGCAATTTTGATAGAAGAAATGCGAAGACTACATACATGAATGGAGACAATAGAGACAGCCCAGAGAAGAGCGCCTAATGAGGGAGCTGAAAGTTCTTCAGAAGAATCTGATGAAGATGTGGAAGCAGAAGAAGAGAATGAAACTGTTAAATTCATGAAGATGCTGGCAAAGGTTGGAAGCAAACCCAAAATGGAGATTCCTATGTATGAAGGGAGTCTGAATGCCGAAGAGCTCATGGATTGGATCAGATCCATAGATCAGTACTTCGATTATGAAGAGATTGAGGAGAATAAGAGGGTAAAGTTTGCATTCACTAGACTAAAGGGCCATGCAGCCATCTGGTGGGACGAGTTACAGGCATCAAGAACAAGAAAAGGGAAATCTAAGATCAAGTAGTGGGATAAAATGGTAAGCAAACTGAAAGCCAAGTTTTTGCCTAAAGACTATCATTTGAATCTTTTTAAGCAGATTCAAAATTTGCAACAGAAAGGAATGCCTGTTAAGGAGTATATGGAAGAATTCTATAGGTTAAGTATCAGAATAGGGCATGTAGAAGATGATTTGGAGAAAGTAGCTAGATATGTTAATGGGATAAGGTATGAGATCCAAGACGAGATTAGCCTATTAATTCTAAAAACTATTGAGGATGCCTATCAAGCAAGTCTGAAAGTAGAGGAGAAAATATTGAGGAAATAGAGTCAAAGAAACAGAGGAAAGAGCTCAGCAAGAGGTAGAGGATCTGGTAGATCTAGAGGAATGCAGCATTAGTAGGAAACAAGAAGTTCAAGCAGCAGATCACCACAGATGGGTGAATCTAGTAGAGGGAGATCCGCGCCTCGAGGAAGAGGGCAAGGCAGAGATGTTAGGTGTTATACCTGTGGAGAATGGGGACATATGTCACGGCACTGTCCTCATAACAAATCAGCAAGCTAGAGGGGTGCAAACATGGCTGAGGCAGAGCCAAAACCACCTCGACTTGTAGAGAAGGAAGAACTACCAGAAGAAGGTGAATCATTGCTGCTCAGAAGAACTTTGTTGAGATCAGAAAAAGAGATTGGAGAACCTGCGCAAAGGAAGAATTTGTTTTGAACTACATGCAAATCGAGGGGTAAGTGATGTAAGGTTATACTTGATAGCGGTAGTACTGAAAATATTGTGTCTACAGAGATGGTAGAAAAGCTCGGATTAACAAGGAAAGCACATCCTGCACCTTACAAAGTATCTTGGCTTCAGAAGGGTCATCAAGTCATCGTCACAAAATAGTGTAATGTGGAAATGCAAATTGGCACATACAGAGATGTGATTTTATGTGACATAATGCCCATGGATGTATGTCACGTGTTATTGGGGAGACCATGGAAATTTGACCGGAAGGCGATTCATGATGGGAGAAGAAATTCATACACCATAGAGAAGGATGGAATTAAACATACGTTGCTGCCAGTGAAGAATGACGCTGATAAAGAGCTGCCTGAAAATAGTATTATGTTGATGAGTGGCAAAGAACTGCTACAGGAGGTTGATAAAAGTGAAGAGGTGCATTTCTCTATCATGCGGAGGCCAAAGGTAATTTTAACCTCCACAAATTTAAATGATTTTCCTGAAGAAATTCAATTTGTGTTAAATAATTACATGGACATCATTGTGGATGAATTGCCAAATGAATTACTGTCGATTAGAAGCATAAGTCACCATATCGACTTAATACTAGGAGCAAGTCTACCTAATAAAGCTGCATATAGATTTGTTGGAAATAATACTGAGAGGGGGGGTGAATTAGTATTATCAAGTCAAATATTTATTTTCCAAAACAAATGATATACGCTACTTCAGTTAGTTAAACCTGCGTATATATGCAAATATGCAGAAGGAAAACTGCGTATACAAAACAAAACTTTTAATTTAATTTATCTTTCTGATGATGGTTGTTAATCTGTGTTGCAGAATCAAATAGCCAGTAACCATAGACAGTAAAACAGAACAGAAAGACAATCACGCACAAGAACACAAGATATAAGGTGGAAACCCAATGTGGGTGAAAACCACCTGCTGCAATTCGTCTCTATCTTCTTTTTAAATTAGAAACTTCTTTAATAATTGTACTGGTGCAGTCCTTTACCAGTACGCAGGCTGCAACCTGCAGAGAGCTACAACCCTCTCTCGTTTTCCAGCTTC
>APFE030648711.1:67604-83838 GCA_000404065.3 Pinus taeda | reverse complement strand
ATCTTTCTGATGATGGTTGTTAATCTGTGTTGCAGAATCAAATAGCCAGTAACCAGAGACAGTAAAACAGAACAGAAAGACAATCACGCACAATAACACAAGATATAAGGTGGAAACCCAATGTGGGTGAAAACCACCTGCTACAATTTGTCTCTATCTTCTTTTTAAATTAGAAACTTCTTTTTTAATTGTACTGGTGCAGTCCTTTACCAGTACGCAGGCTGCAACCTGCAGAGAGCTACAACCCTCTCTCGTTTTCCAGCTTCTCCTGGAAGGAAGCTACAACCCCCTTAGCTCTTGCACTAGCCAAGATACTAGTACGTAGGTGTTGGCCTACAGAAGGCTACAACCTTCTCTTTCTTCCAGGGACCACGTTTCATAAATTTTCAGACTGGATCCATAAACATCAACCAATCATCAAGAATCAACCAATCTCCTTTCCAACAATTAGATCTGAATCAAGTAGATACTTCTCTGATAGGTGTACCCAAAACACAGTACCAAAAACCACACACCAAACACTGAACCCAGAACACAACAGTAATAAACAGAAGCAACTAGATCACAACTTAAAATATATACGCTATTTAAATAACCTGCAACATGCGTGCGTATCCTTCTGTGTTTGGAAAAACCTGCATATACGCTGTTTTAATTCACTGAACCAGCGTGTATACGCGCCTTTGCTTCATTGAACTTGCATACAGATCTATAAAGCATAATTCACTCTTTCAGATATTCAACAACACTAATTAACCCAGATTATCAGTGGTATAGATCAAGCAAGCGCCACATATAACAGACCAAAATCATATAAAGATACTATCGTTCAAGCTTAAAGATTATGACCCATCAATAGAACTTATCCTTCTTCTTTGCGCTAAAGTTCCTCCTTTATTCAGATCCAGATCTGCACCATAACCCAATTACCAAAATTCAGATCTACCACGTTTCAGATATTCAATCATAATTCCGATGAGCCTTTGCCACAATATCTCCTTCCTCTTTTATAGTCTTAGGCCTTCCACAATACCATGGTCCAAAACCATAACATTTCATTACCATGAACCCAAAACTAGGGATCAACACATCTGACGAGTCGCCATGGTCCAAAACCATAGGTTCAAATCCCAAGGACTAACTACCATGGACCAAGAGTAAGTCCCCAAGATGTACGCACTTTTGTAACCTACAACCCACGTGTATACACGTCTTCATCTAGATTAACCCACGTATATGTATTTTTCTTCTTTCTAAGTGCCTGAACTGAGATCTGCCACTAGAGTGAGTTGCCATCAAGTACAACACCTGTGCCATAGTACCAAACCAGAATCATAATGCCAAAAATATTAACTCCTTAGGAAAACACAAAATTTTCAAGACAAGTTCAGGAGCTGATGGACAAGGGGTTGATTCGAGAAAGTCTGAGTCTGTGTGTTGTGCCAACGGTGCTTAGTCTGAAAAATGGAGGAGAATGGCGCATGTGCACCGATTCAAGAGCTATCAACAAGATAACAGTCAGGTATAGATTTCCTTTTCCCATAATGGATGATTTAATGGACTTTTTAAGTGGATCTAGGTATTTTACAAAGATAGATTTAAAAAGTGGGTATCATCAGATCAGAATTTTGGAAGGCGATGAATGGAAGACAATGCTCAAAACAAATAACGGACTGTATGAGTGGTTAGTGATGCCTTTTGGGCTCACTAATGCGCCCAGCACATTCATGAGATTAATGAATGAAGTCTTGAAAGAATATACATGTAAATTTGTTGTTGTTTACCTTGATGATATTATGGTTTTTGGCAAAAGTAAAGAGGAGCATTTGGAACATCTGAAGTTAGTCTTGAAAACTCTGCAGAAGGAAAAACTACTAATCAATTTGGAGAAATGTAGTTTCATGAAAGTAGAGCTGGTATACTTGGGATTTGTGATTTCCAGAGAAGTTTTAAAAATGGATCCAGAGAAGGTACAAGCAATTAGAAACTGGCCTACTCCTAGGAGTGTATTCTAGGTAAGAAGTTTCCATAGACTTGCTAGTTTCTACCAAAAATTTATGAAGTGGTTTAGTCAAGTTTGTGCACCAATCCTTGAGACAATCATGGAGGTCAATAAACCATTTTGATGGACAGAAGTAGCTGACAGGAATTTTAATTTGCTGAAAAAGAAGATAACAGAAAATCCTATTCTAGCATTGCCAAATTTTGAGAAAGTCTTTCAAGTGGAAACTAATGCAAGTGGAGAAGCAGTTGGTGCGGTGCTGAATCAAGACCAAAGGCCGATAGCATATTTCAGTGAAAAATTAAATGATGTGAAAAGGAAATATTCTTCCTATGATAAAGAATTTTACGCTATTGTGCAGGCACTAAAAAAGTGGAGGCTTTACTTGTTGCCGAAGGAGTTCATCTTATATTCAGACAACTGTGCTTTGCAGTTTATTAATAATCAGCCAAAGTTAAATCAGAAGCACGCTAAATGGGTGGAATTTCTGCAAAGTTTCACTTTTGTAATAAAGCATAAAAGCGGTAAGTCTAATAAAGTGGCGGATGCATTAAGCAGGGTAAGTTTTCTTTTGCAAAAATTTAAAGTGGGTGTTGTAGGTTTCGATGAAATGATAAAAATGTACAAGGATGATGAGGATTTTAAAGACATCTACACAACAGTGCAGAATCCAGTGAGTCATAACAGAAGTCAGTGGATGGACTACCTTATTCAAGGAGGATTGTTATTTAAAAGCAACAAATTATGCATTCCTAAATGTTCCATGAGAGAGAACATCATTAAAGAAAAGCACAGTGGAGGATTGTCTGGTCATTTTGGACAAGATAAAACTTTCGCTCAGGTGAATGCTTTTTATTATTGGCCTAAAATGCAAATTGATGTTAAAAAGTTTTTTGAGAAACGCAAGGTATGTCAGTATGCCAAAGGAAGGAGTCAGAATACCGGTCTATATCAGCCATTGCCCATACCAGATCGACCATGGGATGCAATGAGTATGGATTTGGTTTTGGGTTTACTAGAAACTCAGATAGGAAATGATTCTATTTATGTCGTTGTAGACAGATTTTCTAAAATGGCCCATTTTATTGCTTGTAAGAAGAATAATGATGCCACACACATAGCCAGTTTATTCTTTTATGAGATTGTAAGATTGCATGGTTTACCTGTGTGCATTGTATCAGATCGAGATACTAAATTTGTAGGGCATTTCTGGAGGACACTTTGGAAGAAGCTGGGAACTAAACTCAATTTTAGTTTATCTTACCATCCTCAGACGGATGGACAAACTGAAGTTGTAAACAGAAGCTTGGGGAATATATGAAGAAGTTTGGTACATCAGAATCCCAAACAGTGGGATTTGGCATTAGCGCACGCTGAATTTGCTTACAATGACACACCAAACCGAAGCACTGGAATGAGTCCATTTCAGATTGTCTTTGGAATTCATCCGAGAGGAGTATATGAGCTAAGAGACTTGGGAAAACAAGAAGCCAGAAGTGCAAGTGCTGAATATTTTGTTGAACAAATGCAGAAGCTACAGGAAGAGGTTAAAGGTAAACTATAGGAAAGCAACAAGAGATACAAGCAGAGAGCAGATCTGAGAAGGAGAGAAAAGGAGTTTCAGGTAGGAGATTTGGTCATGGCATATTTGAGGAAAGAGAGATTTCCTACAAATACTTATAATAAGCTAAAACTGAAGAAGATAGGACCCTGTAAAATCAAAAGGAAATTTTCAGCCAATGCATATGAGATTGAGTTGCCGGAAGGGATCAGAATATCCCCCATTTTTAATATTGTAGACTTGTATCCATTCAGCAAAAACAGAGATGCAAACTGAAGTTACAGGTGATGAAGTTCAAACTGTGGATTGGGAGGAACAGGTACCAAAAACATCCAAGAAAGAAGTTGAAGGTATTTTAGGTCAAAGGATATCCAAGAAAACTCGAGGGCAGACATATTTCCAGTATCTTGTCAAGTGGAAGGAGCAGCCACTAGAAGATTCTAGTTGGTTAACAACAGATGAACTACAGAGATACGGAATAAATCCTGAAAGTTTAAAGAACAAATCTTTTCTTCCCCGGGAGTCTGATGCAGGAGCATCGGAACTAGCCAGCAATGTGGAAATTTGTCCACATGTTGTGGCTTGACAGAGTGAATTCATTTACTATTTGGTCAAATTTGGTTTACTAAGGAAGTCAATTCCTCAAATAGTTAGTTATTAATTGTATTAAGTGTGACTATCTTAGTGATAAGATTAGTTAAAACAGGCGTGTGCAAGCGCTAATAGATAGGATATTTTAATTGCTAGGATCTTCAAAAATAGAAGATTTCATTAGTCATTGTGGGAGGAATTAGTGGATAAAAGATAGAGGAATTTGTAATGTGCAGGAGAGATTTCTTTTAGAGAGGGGGTGGAGCAAAAGCACAGATTTGATGGGAGTGTGACAGTGTGTATTAGAATTGTTAGTTCTGGAATAATAATAAAACAAAACAAGGTTCTATTTTATCTGTTTTCTGTGTATTATGAGCGCAATTATATCTATCCAAAATCGAATGACAAATGATGGAGATTGAGTATTGATGCCTACGTAATTAATTTAAGTGATTTCAATCTGTGTTTGTATTGAAAGTCACATAAAATCTGTGGTTATTTGCAAACATAGCGTTGTCGCCTTTTGTGAGTTGGGAAGTCCTTAATACAGAAAACGTGGAGTAAATTCTTATCGAAACACAAATATGGAATTGAATGTCACCGTTTTGAATTGAGTCAAATTCGGGAAATCCACATTGGCGTTATGAAATCGGTGATAAACAATTGACAATCAACTCTGGTGATTCCTTATTTCCGATTAATCGGATCGGAGTGTGGAAAAGTTGACAGGTTTGTGTTTTTTTAAATCAATGCGATTTTTGACCGCCAATCCATCACATCAGAATGGATCTGCGAACTATTATTGTCGGCATTCAATAGTTGAGATTAATTGTGGTGACTGCCAATCGCGATAAGTGCAGTTGTATCATATCGAAACATCTGTCAATCGATATATACATATATTGTAACCTGTGTTAATTTTCCAATTGGGATTATATCACATTAAATTTAAATCAAACTACAAATGGTTGGTATCATATTTTAATTGCAGCCCAATGCAACATAGGTATGCCTGCAAATGTTTTTAAAAAGCTTTTTAACACTGTTATATGTTGTAAAAGTATTGTATTGGCTGCGCTCTCTTTAAAGAACCAAGGAATTCGGTTCCGGTGTTTTAAAAAAAACAAGGTTTCTATTTGTATTATGAATCTGCTATTGCTTGTAATCTAATTGGATTGCGCTCAACAATTTGGGTGCGTCACTATGGCTGCACGCATAATCACCCCACCCTCACTACGGTCGTTTGTGCACCTAATACACAAAAATCCTTCATCGCATCATTGTCACGTTATAAGCTCTTTACAAATAAAACCCTTCACATAACAAATGCCACAAGGTTTCTAGACCTGATGGCATTATAAACCATAATATACATATTTTTAGGTCCAAAAACCCCGTCGCATATCGCAATTGGCCTAAGTCCAAGACAGATGCATACATGACATTCTGCTTCCCTCCGGACCCGATAGCCTTGTCAGCCGTAATACATATTTTTTGGGGTCTGGTTCCCAATCGCTCATCACATATCGACGGAGCATGAGATATACAGTTAGTGGGGAGGCGGAAGCCAGACCCACTGATGATTATTAAACCAGGCATATTTATTTTCAAATCTACCCCAACAGCCATACGCAGGTTTTTGCTTATACCCTTGTGTTTCTGGAAAAACATTATAGCCGAGGTTTTCCAGAGGGAAAGGAAACTATGCGGACCCGAAGCGATTTATGAACCTTAACGTATATGTGCTTTGGGTCGATAGCCTCATCACATATTGCATATCGGTGGGAGTCCAGGCCTTATAAATATTACACATAGCGATATAGCAGACCCGTCGACCTATCAAATGCAATGTATATATTTTTGGGTCCATAGTCTTATCGCATATCACAATCGGTAGAGCCCCAGGCTCGCGCCTATTGCAATATGTGATAGCCTAGACCCGGCGATATTTATAGACCCCAACACATAACTTTTGAGGTCCGGCCTAAGCGATCAGGGTGGAATTTTTAGTGTTTTCCTGTGTTTTTCAAAATTTGCGATATAACAGAGGATCGGGTTTTTAGTGTAAAGGGTAGGCTTGTGTCATTGTGACAGTGCAGTCGCTCATTGGGGCAATGGAGGGCATGGGTCCTGTCACTTGGGAAGAGGCTAATACCCGATTGTGATGAAAGGAGGCCCTCAAAAACCATGCCAAGCCTATAGGTTGAGTAGGAAATTGTATGATTGACTGAGTATCAAGGCACAAATCCTTTCACACTTATCCTGTGGTGTTATAAAATGAATAAAGTCAGCATTTGCATTTGATTGAGAGTTTCTGTTATATTGTTCAGAATCATCAAGCTAATGATGGCTATCCTTGTAAGTGAGAAGTAAAGGATGTAGAAGGGGATTCGAAGGGCTGTGTATGCAGAAGTGCTACATTTAAAGAATCTGGTCGCAACCCCACACGTTGCCTATTCAGGGCACAAGAAAAGCTATCTCGATCTCCATTGCGGCAACATACAGTTTCCCTTCTCACCGGCACCTTTTCTCCTCCTCAAGAAATAAATTGACCCGACTGTTATGCCTTCTATGTGCCAGCAATCACACTAATGACCCTATCACTGTGTACTCGATGGGCTTATTTGGAACAATGGGAAGATGAAGAGGCAGGGTGACCTCCGCTGGTCGACAGTTTCACCAACCTGCCACAGCTATATAGACTAGTCTGTGTAACGACAAGAGGGAATGGAAAGAGAATGGTAGATGGAGGGTCATTCAGAGGCTGCATAAGTATTACCTCCAAAGAGGAGAAGGGGCTTTTGATTCTGGAGAATAACAGTGTTGCTTTATTGTGAATGAGGAGGATTATTTTTGAGGGAAGAAGGAGCCTTTAGTTTCAGACTCATTGTATGTTTTGGAACAGAGTGTTGTTACTGGCATGACTGTAAATATGATTTATATTTATGCATATTGATGATTTATAGTTCACTATTATTCTTGTTAAATTTAATGTGATTCAATTTCATGGTTAACTTGTGAATGGTCTCTGATTTGAAACTAAATTAAACATCAGTTGTAGTTTTAATTTCGTAGAAGAATGTGCATTCCTATATGAGTGATTGGATTGCAGTTTAGCTTTAATATAGTCTTGTCCAACTGTGAATTCAGTGATTGATTCATTTGGACTTGAATTTATGTATGATGTTTAACCTTCTTCATCACGCTGCTACTGAACATATATATGATGTTTAAACCTCTGTATCATGCTCTTGCATGATAGATTAGAGTAGCTAGGACTCGATTAGAGTAGTTAGAAGTAGTATAGATAGGATTTAATACATAGAGGTTAGCTGTTTCATTTTTGTTGATTTAATTGAAGTATTCCACCTGGAATCAATCTTTCGACATGTTCCAGCAGTTTACGAGGTCCCTTAAAACCCGTCGGAGCTAGCCAATCTGAATGAAAGCAGGTCTAATTGGGGCTTGTGATCGGGTTAGTCCCCCTTGTTGGCATAGTGCACATTTGACATGTCAACAAATTGGCATTAGAAGGAGGGCCTGAACCGCCCTCTCCAGCTTTTCAAGATTTCATCTATAATTGCTATGCATGGATTCAAAAGGATTAATGTATGGATCGTAAAGGTCGGAGAGATCCTGCCACACATTTGAAAGAGCCTCATTTTGAAGAAACAAAGACCCGTCTAAGTCCTATTTCCAGGTCACCCAAGGAAGAGAGACTGTGGGAGTATCCTATTACTCAGGAACAAGCAGTCAATGCACTTGCTCAAGCTTATGCTCATTCCCTCTCTCAGCTTCCCATCTTTCACTTTTTACCTTTGAAAACTAAGAGAAAGCTAAGGATCTTTACCTTGAGCGAAGATACATCAGCAACCACTTCTCTTGAAGAAATTGTGCTAGAATCCTTGCAAAATATCGCGACCCCTTGGGAAGAAATTCCTGAGGATTCCCCTTCTAAAGGTAACTCCTTTCTTGATTTTGAGAATCCTAATGGAGAAGCCTCCAACCAAATTTTTCGTGTCCATAGTGTTATGCCCTTATACCAATAGGTGTCATATATCATGATTGACTTCGTTTAGCTTTGAAATATGTTTATACCTTTACTTTTTGCAAAGGTTTTCCATATTTCTTAAAAAAAAAAAAAAAAAAAATGAAAATAGGGTATACCCTAAAAGAAAAATCAAAGGGTAAAAAGAATAAAGAGATGGTCAAAAAATGAAAGGAAAATGAACCCCACCAAAAAGAAAAGACCAGGAAAGTGTGCAAGTATAAATGCCACTACTTTTTCACTTTTGTATAATAAGTAATTGTGTTCAGTTTGTCATTTATGCCACAATTCATGAATACTGAAACAGTTTAAACTTGGCTAGTTCATATTTCATTTCATGTTGTAGAAATATAGAATAAATATCTGACCAAGTAGTATAATCTTGGCAGATAAGTAGATAGGTAGAGTGAATAAAAAGAGCTCAACAGTTTAATCTGAGCCCTTGGATGTAATAAGTGTAGACTTAGATAAGCATTACCATGTAAAAGAAAAGAAAGTTTGATGAGGGTTTTCCAGTCTAAGTGCACCCTAATAAAGAAAAAAAAGTGCTAGGTTAAGTAGGTAGGGTAGGTAGATGATGGTTGCAGAATAACATGTGATAAATGATATGGCTAAAATGTGCAAATATTTTTACTTTCATCACAAGGAAAAGGCATACAACACATGAAAGCCATATCAAGCAAACAAGGTCAAAATATTTAACTTCCCTACTCATTTCCCCTAAATTTTCGCTAATTTTCCCTAAGTTCCAAGGTATCTATCAAATTAGAGGGGCTCAGAGCATTTCTCTGACTTTTGGAGGGACCGAACCCTCAGCCCAATAATTTATAATGCCTAAGTACTTAAGCCCATTCATCAATAATCACACTCCTTCATAAATCATTCATTCCCTTGATAAGTTTTCCTAAGTAAAATCCTATTTTACTTAGGGAAATTAAAATATTTTACATAAAGAACCTCATTACTCACTTAGCCTAAGTTTGAATATACACATGAGAATTTTTGACACTTAGCGCTTTTTCCCTTCAATGTCATATTAACTACTAACTTGTATTATATAAGTAACTCCCTTATATAAATCTACCCATTCCCGTATTACTTTAACTATGTAAAAACTTCGAAATATTATATATCTCGCCGCTTTGGTTAAAATATAACCATAATACATCAATAATGGGGATTAATTAGTTAAACAGTAACTAATTAAAAACCCTGACCCCCCGCTACATTAAAAAGGGATTAATTAACCCTCACGGTTAATTAATAACCTTCCCAACCAATCCCATTACCCCCGATACGATTAAATAATTGTTAATTGCATTGGGCCTGCCCTCATTAAACTCTCATCACTTTCCATCCCCAATAGCCATCCGATCACACCTCCCAGATCCGATGACTGTCGTGCATATTTCACGGTGCTCCGCGATCGACCATTAGTGTGCGATCACGGAGCGGTTTTGTGAATAGTGCTCTTGCCACACATCATTCATCCTATGATATCACACAGATGAGCCCCAATACCACCCCCCCTCCATAAGCGGTGCGATAAAAGCCGCTTACCGCCCTCCAACTAAATGACAAAACATCACATCATTTTCCCACTATCGCCACCCATCCAAATCCTAAAACCCACTAAATTCTTGACTTTGTATAAAAACAAAACAAATCATTTCATCGTTTTATTCTGCGAACATGTACATCAATGCAAATACAACGACGAGGTCAACTAGCTCATGCTCCCAGCCACCAACCTGCTTCAAAATTTGCAGTCAACAATGCTCAGAGTCCTCCATTCATGCCCACTGTACTTGCATACCGTTGCCTGTCCATAAAATAGGTATTTACCAATTCCAGTCAAGAAAACCTTTCAAATACTTGTTTTCCCCTATAAATAATTGAAAAAGTCCAAAAATTCACCATAATTATGTTACTACATTTGTAATTCAAGTTCTCTAGACATGCTATTTCATCATTTTCACTTAAAAAACCTTAGTTTCCTTTCTGAATCCACAAGAACCAGAAATGGAAAGCCCGACAGCCCTAAATATTGCACCCATTACCACCCCTCACTGTGATTTAGACTATCTGCCCCTGACAGATAAGGATTTTCAAATAAAAGACCTAATCACTAATAAAGACCATTTGAAAATGTGTTGCCAATGCCAAGATAACCACTTGAATGGCTATGATGCCATAGGACCGTGGGAATCCAATCTCCCAATGTACTTTCTCCCTTCTGTTCATATTTTCTCTGATATTATCTATGAGTGCCATGCAAAAATTATGATCCAAACCGTAGAGCAGTGATGTCTCCCAACCAAATAGGCCTCTTCACAATCACTGTTGACTCAATCAATGAGATGTTGCAATTTCATCCTAATCAAGATCTCACCCCCATTTCCCTTGGCGATTTGCTTGAGAAATCAACCAAATTATCTCAATCTGAACTCAGTCACCTCTACCACACTTTCATATTAAAAGAGTATCAACCTAAGGATCCCCCTCCTTATATGTCAGCTTTCTTCATAGATACAGGTAAAATTATAGTTGATATGATAGCTGTAGTCATGGGATTCAACACTAGTGAATATGTATATGAATTGACCCTAGTGTTGATGTCCATCTTTACCCCTGGTCAGCCCCCTGCTATCAAGTACAATTATGCAGCATTTATTGCTGAAAAGATCCATGACCAGTTCATGAGACTGGAAAATGAGAAGGTTTTAAAATATTTCACATTCATATATCACCTCATCCTCTACTATCAGTCTGACAAGTTCCCATTTTCTATTAAGAAACTTGATACAAAGGGTAATCCAAGGTCTGTCATCTTCTGGACTTCTATCTTCCATGAGTCTTTTACTTGCCCTTGTTCATATAATGAGTTCATTGACCAGTTTGTCCACCCAGCAACCACCTTATTGACAGGAAATCCTCCTCCTAGCATTAATGATGAAATCAAAAGGATCCTCTAGTTGTCAAAACAATACAGGGTAGGTGACTGGTACTTGTACCATAATCACACATAGATCAAGGTATATGGGTGTGAGCTTCCCCCATTCAAACTACCTAAATATGTTCCAATGAGACTGTTTGCATTGGAGTATTATAGATAGATGATAAACTCAGATTTGATTCATTTTACTAAGGCCAAGAAGAAAGCACAACTGAGGATCAAGGATCACTTAGGCCCATTTGTCTGCAACAGTAGGGAAGCATGGAGAGCAGAAAAACAAATCCTAGAAGACTACATGAAATTAAACAAAAGTTTTAGTTGGACTCCATATGACCCCCATAGTTTCATCTATGATAGGAGAATGAAAAATAGACTATCACCATAATTTCATCATAGAATTCCAAAGATTGAGCAATATGCTAACATGGATGAATGGAGAGAAGGGACCCTTGTAGAAATGGATAGTGATTAGGTCAATGTAGAAAATATCATGAAAGATATAGAAAATACACTTGACCTGGATTCTTTTGGACAGGTGCAATTTGAGACTTCTCACAAGCCAACATTAGGGACTAGTGCCTCAACATCTAACACCTCACAAAGGCAGTCACAGGAGACTAGTGCACCAACTACAAAAACATCATAGGGAAGAGAAAAAGAGACCAGCAATCAAGCAACAGAGCAATCAACCATGTCAAAGTAGCCTCAAACCTCTCAGGAGCAGGCTCAAACATAGGCCCACCCAACTCAAGTCAACATGGGAGACCCTCTAATTTTGTAGATTCCTCTGAATGAGGAAAATAGCTTAAAGAGAGACAGGGAAGTAGCTACCCCTACCAGTGGTCCATAATATCAGCTTGGTGCTAAGAGGCACAGGCTAAATCCTCATTCAAAAGAGGAATTCTTTGAGGAAACTATAGAGAGCCAGAGGAAATAAGGTGCAGATAGTCAGCAGACTTTCCCAGCAGGTGGGACACCTTCTAGCTCATAGAGACAGGAGTTGGAGAGACAACAATGTGTTGAAGTATCATCCTTCGGGCCTTTTGGTAATAAGAAACTAGACATTAAAGAGAAATTCAAAGAAATAAAGGCCAAAAATGAACCACTAAGGATTCAGGTCTACAATCAGTTTTTAAAGATGGCTCCTACCAATCAGAATAGGTTGATGTCAGCCTGTGACATCAATGAGGGAAAAATGCAGATGAGCTTCTTCAAGCCCAAGGTACAGTAGCCTCAATCAATAGTAGACTACATCAACATTGATTTTGAGGTCATGGCCAAAGACATCCACCCACTAGACCAGATTGAATTACATAAGCAAACAGGGGAAATCGTGTATTCTACATTGACCAGTAAAGCTATGATGGCCCAAATATTGGAGAATTCATTAAATAACACAACTAGAGGAGTTGGTTATTGGATTGGGTCATAACCCAAAAGATGTAAAAGTTGCAGGGGCCTTGATAAAGAAAAAAAAATGAAGACATAGCTGCCTTGAGAAAGCAGTTAAAGTTGCCACCATCTAGACATCCACAAACTACTGAAGTCATTCAAAAGAAGTCTGAAGAAGAGCTTATGGACTTAATCCTTAAGCTTAATGTATAGTTGAAGGAGACTTAACAAGAATTAGAAAAGTCATTGAAAAGCAGGCAGAGTGAGTCGACCTCTCAGCCTCAGAATGTGATACCAGTGGTCTCCACAGCAGTCCCTTCAACACTAGCAACAACTTTGGCACCAAATCTCCCCTTGGTCACAGCAGAGACAATTACAGGTTCAAGCACAGGAATAGCACAGGCAGGAACTTTAGGTTTGAGTATAGAGGAGTTAATCAAGTCCATGGAGGAGATGAAACTCCAAGTTTTTGAATTACAGAAGGTAAAGGAAAAATTTGTTACCTTAGAACATAAATATGATGTTTCAAAGATTAATTTTGCTGAAGAAGTGAGGAAGAATAAAGGCTTAGCTTAGTAGGTGAAAGCACTAGAGAAGGACCTCACCTTTGAAAAGCCATTAATAGACATTAGAAAAATTTTATGGGCCAACATCACTCAATCAATAAATGATGCTTGGCCATCCATACAAATAATTTTTGAACAGATTGAATTGGTGCAAGTTGCTCTCCAAAAGATTCAGAGAACTAAGGAAGAGCTAGGAGGAAAGCCTGAGGAAGCTATCAGACTAAGAAATTTTTTGAACAACAGAAATAAATACCAACTAGAGGAGCTGAATATAGAGGATAGAACTAGGACTATCCTAGAATTCAAGAAGGTATTAACCAAAAGATATTTGATGCAAAACTTAGAAAGAAAATGCCAGAACATGCAAGAAGACATTAATTATTTTATGGGGAAGTTTGGAGAAAAGGACTTCCCAGTCCTCTAGTAATTAATGATAAATTGATGAGACATGAAGATTATGTCAATAAGTTGGCTTAGATGCAAATAACCAGGCCAGTTCATCAGCTAGTGCATTTGCACCCAAGGCACTACCCACAGGCAGAGTTCTCTATGATAGTCTAGAGAACCTTTTTTATGTTGAACATGAATTGAAGCATCTATTTCTAGTTCAGCCTAATTTTGTTAAATACACAGAGGCTGATGAAATATTCAAGAAGCTTCAAAGGACTAGGATACCCAAGGAAAATTGGTGGATAGACATGACATAAATTTTGTAATTTATCCTCGGTAAAAAAGTAAATTTTCAGTATTTACCATAGTCAATTTTGGTAAAAGAAGGTGATTAAGGATCAAATAGGTAAAGAGTATCAGAACAGGTCAAAGAGTATCAGTAAGAAGATGAAAAGAAAACAACCAACACATAATTATGAAGAAGACAACAAGATGCTCAATCATAGGGCCTGCCTCTAGCTCATTCACAAAAATAGGGACAACAAGCCATCAGTTCACTTTAGCTTCTATCTTCGAGACCATTTGTCTCTACTTTTATGTAAAATATAGTTAGTCATCCTAGATTTTATCTCTCCCTGTTATGAGATATTCTATTGTAAATTTTTGTATAAATACTCCCTCATTCAGAGTACTGAGGGTGGATTCTTAGACATTCCTATAGACATATTATTTTGGAAAAGAAAAGATATTGATCAACTTTTGTATGGTTGGCTAGATGAAGAAATAAAGCAAGGGACTTTTTACAAGATTCATGTGTCAAACATTGGACAAATAAGTATTCTATACCTCATGTGTTATTGTTCTCTGGTTCAATATTTCATTTATGTTCCATGTCTGAATAAGAAACGAAAAAGTATATTTCAGAAAGTGCTTAATTGTAATCTGTCTTTAAAATCGTTTTTGTTCTAAATGTTTTCTTCTAAACTATCATAGGCAGGGAATTCGTAATTCTCCTTGCTTCTTAGTTTATCATTATGGTCATTTAATAAGAAATTCTTAATTTCTTTTTATTAGTGATCAGTTACTTTCCCTCTTCTTAAATCTTGTTGAAGGATTCTTAATTCCCCTTCTTCCCTTTTAAGACCATTTCACCCTTTCAAGTTACCATTTGTTCCTTGTTTAGTTATCTTGCCCTGTGAAGCCTTCCTTTGTTAATCATCCAAATCCAGTTTAGCCATCTGCAGTTGACTCCATAGCCCAATGGCCTGATATACTCTGTTCTATCCATTTTCTCTTGAATTCCACCACCAAACACAATCAAAACCCCAAAGATTTCATAACTAGCCTAATATCTTATAAAACAAAGTTAAATCTTAAAAAGAGAGCCCTCTCTGAGTACAGATTGGCTAGATTCTGTACTTAAAAGTTGGTTTGTGGTTATCTCGGACCCCTTTCCTTCTTTTTACAACTTTAAGGAAAATTTGAGTGCTAACACATAGTATGGCCAACGTTCCTCCTCCGGGTGGGAATAAACCTCCACCTCCTCCTAGAGCACTCCCTCCCTTGCTTGCATTGGATGTTGTAGCAGTACCTAGGAAACATCATCCCTTACCCAAAAATACAGAAAGAGTGTTACCCAATTTTGACCCTGAGTGGGGAGATATTGCTGATAACCATATTTGCTCCTTCTTCCTAGCCTTGCGTAGGTTGGGTGTCGCTGATGAGGATGTAGTGTGCCGCCTATTCTCTTTTACTTTGACCAGTGTAGCCTCCACATGGTATTTCAATTTGAGAATAGGGTCAATTACCTCTTGGGATGCTTTTCAATAGGCCCTTTTGGACAAGCTTGGTGATGACAAAACACCTGTGGCCTTAGTCTTAGAATTATCCTGTCTGAAAATGGAAACCAAGGAGAAGGTTAAGGATTTTAATATCCGGTTCAACACCTTATTCAAGAGAATCCTAGTTACTGCTAGACCCACTGAAGAGGTGATAATAGAATTCTATATCTCTGCTCTCCCTGTACCTACAATGATGTGGGTTAAAAGGAGTAATGTGCAAACCTTACAAGGTGCTATTTGTTAGCCCTCAGTTTCAGTCTATTTTTGCTTAAGAAAAATTACTTAATCCTTATATTTTCCATCCATTTTCCATCACATCCATCTCATTTTGATGTATTTTATACATATTTAGGTGTTTAATTTTAATTTTGCAATTTCTAGAAGTTTCTATGAAAAATGAGTTTCAAGTGCAATTTTGGATTGAATTAGAAATTCCCGTAATAGCTATGTGGATGACATATTTGCAGGACACTTGGGCTCAAGCTGGATGCATGAACAGAAATCTTGGGAACTAGGACTGAGTTAAATCCACTTGGTTCGATCAAAACAAGCTTTGTTAGGCCTGGTCAAGGCTGGTCAAACATGACTAGTCACTAGAAAATCCCTAGGAAATAGGGCAGTTTTGAGATTTTATGGGATTGACCATATTTCTTGGAATGAATTGGATGAGTTTGACTTAGATAGGTGGATATGAGTAGATATGAGTGTTAGAGATAATATACATCACTTTGTTTCACAAAACCTCTATTTAAAGCCAAGACTTTGATGGCTTATGAATGTAATTTATATGTAACTTTTGTATAGTTTTGTGCTGAGACACTTTGGAGTTTGAAGCTAATTTGAAGAACTTGTCTCATTTCAATTTGTTTTTCATGCTTGGTTGATTT
>APFE030648711.1:44976-55465 GCA_000404065.3 Pinus taeda | reverse complement strand
AATCTCCAAGGAGTGGAATTGAATTACCCAGACGTGGAGAAATAGGGATATGTAGTTTTCAAGGCCGTTAAACATTTCCGCCCTTATTTGTTGAAAACCAAGACCAAAGTGATCGTTCCCCATCCTGCTGTAAGAGCCCTCTTCGTATAGAAATAAATGGGTGAACGAAGAGGGAACTGGGTAACCGCCCTTCAAGAATTCGACCTGGAGATAAAGCCAGCACATATAGTTCGAGGGCAAGGACTTTGCAGGCTAGCTGCAGAAGCCTTAGCAGGCCAAAAGGAGGCATCTAAAGAGTCAGGAATATTGAGCTTGCAATATACACAAAGGGAACTCGGGGAGGAGCTCTTATGGAGTAACGAAGTGCTAATGTATGAGCAGGAAGAATCTGAAACCTTTTTGGACCCTCAGTCATGGTACCACGACATACGTTTCTATCTAGTGTGGGGTTTGTGTCCCGAACACATAGGTGCAATACAGAGGAGAGCTCTTAGATTAAAATCCAATTTGTATCATTTGGTTGACAACATCTTATACAAAAAGAATCATGATGGAATTTGGCTGAGGTGTTTGGAGAAAGATGATGCCAACCATGTATTGAAAGAAATGCATGACGACCTAGTAGGTGGTCACTATGGTGGAGAGACCACCACTCAAAAAATATTGAGAGCTAGATATTATTGGCCCATGGTGCTCAGAGACTCACACACCTATGCTCGTAAATGCAAGGCGTGCCAAACTGTTGTAGGACGAGAAAGAAGACCCATTATTCCCCTCAGACCTATCATGATTTATCGACCGTTCCAGCAATGGGGCCTAGACATCATAGGTGAGATCACTCCAAACTCCTCACAGCAGCATAAGTACATACTCACAGTGACTGATTAATTCACCAGATGGATCGAAGCCATCCCACTCTGAAAGATGAATGAAGATGAGGTAATATCATTCATTGAGAAATTCATTATCAATGGGTATGGCATCCATGATGCCCTCATCTTTGATAACACTTCTTATTTTTCATCTCTGAGACTAACTGATTTTGCCATTGATAAGTTAATCCACATAAAATATGCATCAAACTATTATCCCCATGGAAACAAAGTTGTAGAGTCCTCCAATAAGAACCTTATCCGCATAATCCGCAAGACAGTGGCTGATAACCAGAGGAACTAGCACAACGCCTTAACAAATTTCCTTTGGGCCGATAGGGTCACCCCTAAAGTGGCTTGGGGAAACTCTCCATACTTCCTAGTGTATGGAAAGGATGCCATCTTGCCCCCAAATGTTACCCTTCCATCCTTAAAGCTTTCACAAGCTTCAAGAGGAACCTCTTCAACCTTGCTTCAAAAAAAGGATCGACCAACTGATGAAGCTGGAGGAATTAAGGGATAGAACCAGAATTAAATTCAAAACTCACCAAATGATTGTAAAAATATGGTATGATCATCATCTGGTGGGAGATAAATATTTCCAAGTGGGGGAACTAGTTCTGAAATGGGACAAGCTGAGTGAGCCAAAGGGTAAACACACAAAATTCCAACACCTATGGCTAGGCCCATTCCAAGTCATTGAAAATATTGGTCAAGGGACTTATAGGTTGAAAACATTACAGGGGGAGACAAAAAAGCTCCATGTTAATGGCCAACATTTGAAGAGATACTTCCAGTAGCCACCACATTGGTGGTTGCCTCTTGAGTAGGTTAGAGTTCATTTCCTTTTGCTGTTATTTTAGTTGTATTTTTGTCCTTTCCTTTGTTTTCTGCCAATTATGTTCTCTTTTTGTTTTGAATTACATTCCTTTTCAGCCAACTAATTGTAGTCCTCCGATATCGTTCTACCTTTCAGATTTTCCCTCATTCACTAATCTCGGCCTTTCCCTACCTCATAAGCTTGCTGATGATTTTGTTGTTCTTGAACCCATCATTTCCCTGCAAACCATACTAAAACCCCTCATTGACATCTATTGGGGAGCTGTGTGAGATCTGTTGATAACTTGAACATCTGGAGCATGTAGGGGCACTTTTATAAAACAAAAAAATGTGTAACTACAATTGGACTAGCATGGAGGAACGCTGCATTTAAATAAATCCCACTCAGACCTAGCCTATACTTGCTTGTAAGGTTTACAGTCATTCTCCATTGGTCCCATCCACCACATTAAATGGTCCAATACCTGTTACTCACAAGTAAACCTCCTTTCATGGGCTAAGCTCACTATCTCATACCATGTGGCAAATCTAATTGTGCTCTAGTCCCCTTGCCTGAAACTGGAAGGACTTATCTAAAAAGAAATGAAATGTCAAGTCCTTGTGCCAATTTGGAAGGACAGGTTGTTTGGGAAGCCAGCTAGAGTAAGGACTATTGTTGGGCTCAGAGTACCGGTTGACACAACAAGCCCAACCTTGCTTAAGCAGTTTAAAAATATGGCATGATCCATGACTGCACACCATTCAATCAATAAGTATAGCACTGAAATCATCATATAAAGTGCAAGAAAAACATGTATACATCATGCTTGATGAGAAATAAAGAGCTGAGGTACACACCTAAACAGGTATGGACAGACCAGTGACGGCCCCAAAGAAATTTTTGAAAGTGGGAAACAGGTAGAGGAAGGCCAATAAACCCCATAATACTACCATTGGAGAATGCCTATCAAAATCATATCAGCAAGTAGAAGCTATTTGTCTCTATCCTCTCTGAAGCAATAATTTTTAAGTGGAACCCATGCTTGTCCATCTGTACAATATGCATTTCAAGTTTATCTTAAACACCCTGATGTTCTATATGATTCAAGGTTTATTTGGAAACAGAGATAACTGGTTTGCCCAACAGTTCACCATTTGTTGTGGCCACAACCACCATCCTATTAAAACTTGCCTTGGTAGCAATTTTGAATAGGCCCCCCTATAAGTTGATCTTGCACTCCTCCAAATGATCTATCCAATCCCAAGGATTTTGGCTCTTTGCTAAGCCAAATCTTTAATTTCTAAATGGTCAAAGCCCCCTTTGATAAATCTCTATGGGATATTTCATTCTTGACCTAGCTTAGGCCTTCATTCATTCCCTTCATTGGAACTTTCAATATTCATATGCATTTGTGGTATTTCCATGTCCACACGCATAATCACCCCACCCTCACTACGGGAAGTTATGCACTTAATACACAAAAACCCTTCATCACATCATTGTCACATTATAAGCTCTTTACAAAGAAAGCCCTTTGCATAACACATGCCACAAGGGTTTCGGACTCGATGGCATTATAAACCACAATATACATATTTCCGGGTCCAAAAACCCTGTCACATATTTTAATCGGCCTAAGTCCAAGACATATGCATACATGGAATTCCACTTCCCTCCAGACCCGATAGCCTTATCAGCCAGAATACATATATTTTTGGGTCTGGTTCCCAATCACTCATCGTATATCGGTAGAGCACAGGATATACAGTTAGCGGGGAGGTGGAGGTCAGACCCACTGATGATTATTAAACTAGGCATATTTATTTTCAAATCTGCCCTAATGGCCATACGCAGGTTTTCACTTATACCCTTGTGTTTCTAGAAAAACATTATAGTCGGGGTTTTCCAAAGGGAAAGGCAACTGTGCGGACTCAAAGGGATTTATGAACCTTAATGTATATGTGCTTTGGGTCCACAACCTCATTGCATATCACATATCGGTGGGAGTCTGGGCCTTATACATATTACACACAACGATATAGCAAACCCACCAACCTATCAAATGCAATGTATATATTTTCGGGTCCACAGCCTTATCGCATATCGCAATTGGCAAAGCCCCAGGCTCGCGCCTATTGCGATATGTGATAGCCCAGACTCGGTGATATTTATAGACCCCAACACATAAATTTTGAGGTCCGGCCTAAGCGATCGGGGTGGAATTTTCAGTGTTTTCCCTTGTTTTTCAAAATTTGTGATATAACAGAGGATTGATTTTCAGTGTAAAGGGTGGGCCTATGGAGTCTCGATAGTGCAGTCACGCATCGGGGCGATGGAGGGCATTGATCCTGTGACTTGGGAGTAGGCTGATACCCGATTGTGATGAAAGGAGGCCCTCAAAAATTGTGCCAAGCCTATAGGTTGAGCGGACAATTGTATGATTGACTAAGTATCAAGGAATAAATCCTTTCACACTTATTTTGTGGTTTTATAAAATGAAAAAAGGCAGCATTTGCAATTGATTGAGAATTTCTATTCTATTGTTCAGAATCATCAAGCTAATGATGGCTATCCTTATAGGTGAGAATTAAAGGATGTATAAGGGCTTCGAAGGGCCATGTATGCAGAAGTGTTGCATTTAAAGAATCTGGTCGGAACCCCACACATTGCCTACTCAGGCCACAAGCAAAGCTATCCCAGTCTCCATTGTGGGAAGGAAACAGACAGTTTCCCTTCTCACCAGCACATGTTCTCCTCCTCAGGAAATGAATCAACCTAGCCGTTATGCCTTCTATGTGCCAGCAGTCACACTAATGATCCTATAACTGTGCACTTGATGGGATTATCTATAAGAATGGGAAGATGAAGAGGTAGGGTGACCTCGGTTGGTCAACAGTTTCACCAACCTACCACAACTGTACACACTGATCTATGTAACAAAAAGGGGGAATGGAAAGAGCATGGAAGGTGGAGGGTTGTTCATAGGCCGCATAAGTATTACCTCTAAAGAGGAGAAGGGGCTTTTGATTTTGGAGAATAATAGTGTTTCTTTATTGTGAATGAGGAGGACTATTTTTGAGGGAAGAAGGAGCCTTTAGTTTTAGACTCATTGTAGTGTTTTGGATCAGATTGTTGTTACTGGCATGACTATAAATATGATTTATATTTATGCATATTGATGACTTACAGTTCACTATTAGTATTGTTAAATTGAATGTGATTTAGTTTCATGGTTAACTTGTGAATGGTCTCTGATTTGAAATTGAATTAAACATCAGTTGCAGTTTTAATTCCTTAGAAGAATGTGGATTCCTATATGAGTGATTGGATTGTATTTTAGCTTTAATACAGTCTTTTCCAGCCGTGAATTCAGTGATTGATTCATTTGGACTTGAATCTATGCATGATGTTTAACCTTCTTTATCACGCTCCTGCTGAGCATATATATGATGTTTAAACCTCTGTATCATGCTCTTGCAGGATAGATTAGAGTAGCTAGGACTAGATTAGAGTAGTTAGAAGTAGTATAGATAGTATTTAATACATAAAGGTTAGATGTTTCATTTTTGTTGATTTAATTGAAGTCTTCCTCTAGGGAGCAATATTTCGACATGTTCTAGTAATTTACGGGGTCCCTTAAAACCCGTCAGAGGTAGCCAATCCAAACGAAAGTAGGTCTAATTGGGGCTTGCGATTGGGTTAGTCCCCCTTGTTGGCATAATGCACATTTGACATGTCAACAGGAAGAAAGAGAGGAAATCAACCTTAAACTAAATCCACCCTTTCCTGAGAGATTAACCCAACCACTCCAACCTACCACAAAAGAAACTGAACTTCTAGTAGAATTGAAAAATATATGTGTAAAGATCCCCCTTCTCCAAGCAATAAAAGATGTTCCCATTTATAATAAGTTGATTATGGAGAAATGCTTCAATCATCCAAGAAGAAGAAAAAGTGATGACCCTACCATTAATGTCATTGGGCAGTTGTTTGACTTAACACTGGGGCAGGTAATATGTCCAAAATATTTGGACCCTGGATGCCCTATAGTAGATGTGCACATCAATGGCACCATTGTCCCGCACACTCTGATTGATCTTGGGGCTGCCATTAATGTGATGACCAAGGACACCATGCTGAAGCTCAACCTCCAAGGGTCATTGAGGAAGACCACAATAGTTCTACAACTTGTAGACCATTCCACAGTCACCCTTGAGGGAATTGTGGAGGATGTGATGGTCTCCATTGGCTCCTGGGAGGACCCTGTAGATTTTCTAGTTTTCCAGCCTAAGGCCAAGCTTGCTGGTTACCCTCTCATCCTTGGGAGGCATGGTTAGCCACAGCTAATGCTTACATTAGCTGCAGAGTTGGGAATATGACCATCAAGAATGGGCATATGTCGAAACAGTTAGTCCTATACCCTCCTACTCAACCTTCCCTAGAGCATGATTTACCTTTATGAGGGAGGAGGAGGAAGAGGATGAGGTTTATTCTGCCCAACTTTGTGCTTTGGAAGCAACCATAGAAGGATGACAACAAGATGAGGATGACTTAACTAAACACCTGCTCCAAAGTCCAACTCCTAGTTCATTACCATTAGAAGAAGAGGTAAGAGAAACCCAGAACAATTATCCAATTGAATTATGCTTCACTGATTCCAACCCAATCCATGTCAAAACCATAGAATTTGGACCAAAGAAAAATTTGAAAATTAATCCATCTCTTTCTGCATTAGAAGAGGAAAATCTATGAAACATGTTGAGAGAAAACCTAGAAGCCTTTGCTTAAAGTTACAAGGAAATGAAGGGAGTACACCCCTTAATGTGTACTCACCACATATACATCAAAGAAGGTTGCAAGCCAGTCAGGCAACCACAAAGGAGGATGAATCCAGCTCTTAAAGACATAGTCAAAGAAGAACTACAAAAATTGATAGATGCAGGATTCATTTACCCTATCTCCGATAGTGAGTGGGTCTCTCCTTTAGTGTTAGTTCCCAAGAAAAATGGTAAGTGGAGAATTTGTGTCGATTATAGGGAGTTGAAAAAAGCTACAAAGAAGGATCATTTTCCCCTACCCTTCATTGACCAAGTGCTAGATGTCCTGGTAGGGAGGAAGTTTTTTTCATTCCTAGATGGGTTCAGTGGGTACAACCAAATCCAAATATGCCCAGAAGACTAGGATAAGACCACATTCACCTATCCTTGGGGTACTTTTTCCTATAGGGTCCTTCCTTTTTGCCTATGCAATGCTCCTGCCACCTTCTAGAGAGTAGTTTTGAGTATTTTTGCTGAATTAGTACATGATTCAGTGGAAATTTATATGGATGATTTTACACCTTATGGCTATGATTTTCAAGAATCCCTGACTAACCTAGGCAAAGTATTACACAAATGCATTAAAATGAATCTATTTCTCAGTCCAGAAAAATGTGAATTCTTAATGACTGAAGGGACTGTGCTAGGTCATTCAATATCTAAGCTAGGACTGCAGGTGGACCCAAACAAAACAACAATCATCCAAAGGGTCCCACCTCCACAAAAGCAAAGAGATGTCAGGAGTTTCTTATGGTTAGCTGGATACTACTGAAGGTTCATAAAGGACTTCAACAAGTTGGCCTCTCCTTTGTTTGGGTTGTTGGCCAAAGATTTTGAGTTTATATGGTCAAAGAGCTATCAAGAGGCCTTAGACATTCTAAAGGGTAAGTTAACCACTACATCAATTCATCGAGGCCCAAACTGGGACCTCCCTTTTCATATTCATGTTGATGCCTCACACAAAGCCATTGGAGTAGCCTTAGGTTAGGAAGAGGAGAAATTTCCCTATAGCATGTATTTTACCAGTAAAAACCTGTCAAAGGCTGAGCTAAATTATAACGTTACCAAAAAGGAACTCTTGGCTGTTGTGGATTCATTAAACAAATTTAGGCATTTCATTACAGGCTATCAAACATTTGTGCATACTGACCATGCTGCAATCAAATATTTAATGAAAAAACCAAATGTGAATGCTTGAATTATAGAATGGTTGCTTTTATTACACTAGTTTGATCTAACTATTGTTGATAAGCCTGGTAAGGGAAATGTTGCTGTGGACTTTCTATCTAGGATGAATCTGACTGTAGGTGAAGAAGGAATGGTGGATAACCAGTTGCCAAACGAGCATTTTTTTTCTATTTCAGTTCTCTCCCCATGGTTTGCTAATATAGCAAACTATTTGGTATCAGCACAATTCCCACCAAACGTGCCCTCCAAAGAAAAGAGCAAGATAGTCGGGAAAAGTGCCCCCTTCACCTTGATTGGGGGAAATCTATTCAAAATTGGCCTAGATAAAATCTTGAGAAGGTGTGTAAGGGAAGAGGAAGTATTTGACATCCTTTTGACCTGTCGTGATGGGCCTTGAGGAGGTCACTTTGCAGCAAAGAGGACAACATTCAAAGTGTTGCAAGCATGCTATTATTGGCCTACTCTTCATCAGGATGTGAAAAAGTCCATTAGTCATTGTGATCGGTGTTAGAGGATGGGGAAAGCCTACTCCAAGAGATGAAATGCCCCTACAACCTCAAGTGACTTTCGAGCCATTTGACAAGTGGGGCATGGACTTTGTTGGGCCTATCAACCTTCCAAAGCAAAAGCAGTACATTATTGTGTGCACTAATTATTTGACTAAGTGGGATGAAACCAAGGAAATTAAGATAGCAATAGAAGATAAGGTGGCTGAGTTCCTAAGGGAGAATGTATTCTACAAATTTGGGTACCCTGGAGAGCTAGTCACAGTCCAAGGTAGCCATTTTACCTCCAACATGATTGAAGAACTGCTCAGCCATCACAAAATCAAGTGTAGGACCTCCACTTCTTATCATCCACAAGCTAGTGGGTAAGTGGAGGTGACCAATAGGGCACTGGAGAGCATCTTAACCAAGGTAGTGAGCAGTAGCAGGAAGGATTGGGCAGAGAGTCTAGTTGAGGCCACCTAGGCCTATAATACAACATGGAAGACCACCACTGGATTTACACCCTATGAGATGGTCTATGGGAAAAAGGCTTTGCTGTCCATTGAGTTTAAATATAACACGTTGTGGATGGTAGACCAACTAGATTTGGATCTCAGTCATGCACAAAAAGAAATATTGTTCCATTTGAATGGCTTAGATAAATTTAGAATGTAGGCCCTCCTACATATAGATATAGTTCAGCTTCAGAGGAAGATCTGGGATGAAAAACATGTTAAGGAGAAGCAATTTGAAGCAGGAGACTAGGCATTGTTATATGATTCTAGGTATAAAGACTTCAAGGGAAAGCTAAGGACAAGATGGCTTGGACCTTATGTGGTGGAAAGATGCCATGATAATGGTTTAGTGCCTATCAGAACTATAGATGAAGAAGCCATTCCATTACTTGTTAATGGGCACCGATTGAAAATGTACAAGAGGCCTTTATTAAAACAAGATTTCATTGATAATATCAATAAGACAGTGATGATGTTGGATCAATTTCCATCTCCTCCCTCATCATGTCACTGAAAAGAGATAAAAAACAATAAGGATTCAGATGAAAACCTCCATGAGGTGTCTAAGTCCCATATTTGGGTTGAAAACCTCGTGAGGTGGCTCAAGGATGAGAAAAAATGAACAAAGAATAAGAAGATCCCTGGGTGAAAACCTTCCTTGAGGTGCCCAAGGAAAACATCTAGGGTGAAAACCTCTCTAAGGTAGGGTAGGTGTTTTTCAAAAATAATAAAAAAGAGAAAAAAGACATAATTGTTATTTGCAGGTGGGTGAGAAAGATAATCAAGGAGCAAAGAGAAGATCCAAAGGGAACCCTACCTCACATATATTCATCTCCTCCACTCCTTACCATGCATCCCTCCATCAATTCCATTGTTTTTTTACTTCATTGCTTCAATTTAAGGTGAAGATTGTGTTTTCTACAGGATACTCTGAATGATCGAATGGTTAGGTCCCCAAGATTCATTCTAGACATGATCTAACCCCTCACCTCATCCATTACCATCATCCTTGCATTGTTATAGAAATTTTTGGGCACTTCAACACCAATCATAAATGTCCATAAAATGAGGGCTCCTAAGTCCCTAAAAGAGTTGCTTCACTGCCTAAAGGAATAAGGTCAACTGATTACATCATCTCCCAGAAGTTCTCCACTAAAAACTGCTCATACATGGTCAAAACTAGACCATACTAAAACCCCAGTGCAGAGGGTGCAATGCATATCACCTTCCCAGTGTATGGGATGCGATGCATACTGAATGGATCCTCTATAGGGTGCGATGGTTAGGAATGGACAAATGGCAGGGACAAAATGTGAGGTGGAAGATCATGGAATCTTCCAGAAGCTTCCCCTCTGACACTTGTCTCTCTGTTTTCGACCATGGATGAGTAAGAGATCATCATTCTCTAAGTGGAAGCAGGAACTATCAGAGAGAGGACACTAATCAAGACCCCAGAAGATGACTCACCTCCCTATAATCATCTATATATGGATCGCTCATCACAGAGATCCAGAGGCTGGAATTTTGTATCTTATAGAGAAGTGTTGTTGGTTTTCTAGTGTACATTCATAGTAGTGTTGGGTGATCTAAGCTTTACTTGAGGTGGAGAAGGGCTTTCCTGCTAGAGGATGATGTTGGGTCAAAACAATTTTTTGTAATCCTCTTGCTATTCTTGATATTAATAAAGCTATTCAATTTTTCCTCCACTTTCTTGTATGTTTGATTGTATATGCATTTGTGTGGTTAATACATATCTAGTCCTGTGTTGTTTATGAATATAGATCTTTGT
>APFE030648711.1:19060-30559 GCA_000404065.3 Pinus taeda | reverse complement strand
GCCTTCTTGCTGGAGGATGATGCTGGGTCAGAACATATGGTTGTAATCCTCTTGCTACTTTTCATCTTAATAAAGTTATTCAAGATTTCCTCCATATTCTTGTATGTTTCATTATATATGCATTTGTATGGTTAACACACATTTGGTCTTGTGTTATTTATGAGTATAGATCTTTGTTCTGCGATAGTAGTATGTTGCTGTGATTCCACAGGTGCTCTTTGAAGCTGGGCAGACAAAGTAGAAGCAGCAAAGCTCTATCAGGAAGGAGAGGAAATCAAGCGCAAGACTAAGGTTGGTCTCCTTTGTTCCACTCCTATCTATTTTCATAAAGGAAAGCGAAAGTAGACTTTACTTGTTTTCTTCTAAGATAGCCACCAATCTTAGTGGGAATAGCAGCATCCGAGTGGAAACTATTCCCGATAACATGCATCCACACACGCTACTACTCCCTCTTTCCATTCATTGCAGCATCCTCATAGCCCCAGCGAGGAATAGGACATCAGCTACAGGACATCATGTGGGAAATCCTGTGGCAGCCTATCCCACAGAATATCAATCATCAGCTATAGGTCTTCATTAGGATGATCCAGGATCTCCACAACACCAACAACAACATCAAATCTTCAGTCACAAACACCTACAAAAGCTAATAAACCATTAGTAGACAACTGAGGAGGAAGAAGAATGACCATCGGCAGCACCTCTGATCTTTGACAACTGCAATGTGGCATCAAGACCACAGGTAAGTATCCCACTCACTTAGTCATATGTATCATTTGATCAAAAATTGTAAAGGGTACGAGGTAGATGGTTTGTAAGTGAAAAGGTTGGAAAAAGGTAATTATTTAATAAGTCAAAAGAGAATGCAAGAGTCTGAAAATAGTGACGTAAGGTGGGGCCCCAACCCATATTAAAGTTTGAGCGGTAGCACAAGATTTAAGTAACCGTGGGTTCGAGAGGCTGATAAAGTGCTCTGCAGAGGAGCAACAAGCACAAGTTATAACTCAGGCTCAACCCCCGCAGTTGACCATGATTTCATGGTGTTTGACCAGGATCTACGGCCTGAGATTGCTGCGGGGGTTCAAGCCTGATGACCATCCTGTACACCCCATACCACTGCAACGGGCCACCACCATCGCTCCACTCCATATCATCTCCTCCACGTCATATGCCACCCTCATTCATTACCGTCCACCTCATTCACCATACCCTGTCACCTCATCTACCATTCCATATATACAGTTTTGTTATGGAGACCATTTGAGAATGCTTGAAGAATTAAGACTTGGGGTAGAAACACCAGTTCACCAAAGACTCAGAATACCCTATTTCTTGATGCAATAACTCATAAACTCCAGCAACAAAGTAAAGGAAGGGAATTCCCAATAGTTGTCTCACCATGGGTTGATCAGGATCCTCATTAAGGATGCCCTCCAAACCCTCAGGATCCCTATAACATGGTCATTCTTCAGAAACTTACTAGCATAGTATGACATCAAAAACCTCACCTATGGTGTTAGTCCTTCTGTCAATGAGGAGGAGGAAAAAAAAGAAAAATAAGATACATAGCTAGATGGGGATGAGATGGATGAATAAGAAACTAATACAGAGGAACATGATGAAAGAGAAAACAAGGAGGATGATATTGAAACAGAGGAGGAAACAAAGGAAGAAATTGATGGAGATGAGAAATAACAACAAAAGGAAGAAGATAAGAAAAACAGAGAGGAAGAAGGCATTGACATAGAAGGGGAAGAACAAAAGGAGGAGTTTCCTAGGGTGTCTCCAGAGGTTCTTGAGGGGGAGACAATAGCTGCCATCACTACTCTCAGCACACTAGTCAAGCAAAAAGGGAAAAGGAGGAGGAAAACCCCTCTATATTTCAGAACAAGAAAGAGGACAAGAATCAAACAAGGGAAGCCACAAATATCAACAAAAATCCCTATTGAGATTGAAGATTCCCCTACACCAAGGGATAGAGAAGCAATAATGAGAGATCAACTTGAGAGGGAAAATGCATGGCTGAGAGGATAGTTGCAAGTGTTACACAACAATTTGTCACCGTCCCTATTACCCCTTCTCCCATACCTTAGAGGACTCATTTCGGGACCTGTGAGAAGTGACATGACCTGGAAACACTTCATTGTATTCCCCTAAGTATGTACTTCATATGCCTTGAAGACACCTTCTGCAAAATACCGATAAAAATAGCCCTTTTCCCATTGGCGTGGTTTCACTGTGCATCACTCGTGCCAATGGGGGAAATCCTCCAAACAGGGCGTGCCAGCTGGTGCTCTGTCTCAGAGTCGCACTCGGGCCAGCCAAGTTGGGTAATGTTTTTAACAAACAAACATCCGAAAGTTCTTCCTAACCCACTCATAAACTAAATCCATCTTAAGTTGGTTTAGTTTGGCTTCGAATCTCCATAGAAGGGAAGTTGTTTGCCACCTTCTCATGGAAGCTTCTTAGTGATAAAGCCAATCCCATGAATATTGTGGATGATCCTAACTCCTTCTCCTCTATCTATAAAAGCTTGTCCTTTTGCCTTTGACAAGCTAGCTCTAGTTCCAAATTCTAAGTCCCAAAGTCTGAGAATTGCTAAGCTCATGCTACAAGAAGACTTCTTCAATCCCATAAGGCTAAATCTAAAGTGAGGAGATTCTTGTCCAAGTAACCAAGGAGAGAGAGGCTTGTTCCCCATTCCCAACAAGCTTTGCAAGGCATGTGCTGCTCATCACCCAGCCAAAGGAGGATTTGACGTTAGAACTATGGTTGTATTCTTCTTTGTTTATCAATAATAGACGACTATTATTATGGTTCCACTCTTATTTTCGTTGTAATGATGATTGATTTATATCCTTTCTGATTGAAAGTTGCATCCATTGGATTTTACGCTTGTGTTTGTGTCATTCTTTGCATGTGCAGGTGTCCATTCACAAGGATCGTGGGGATCGTGACTAGCCGAAGCGAAGGAACGGGAGCGACAACTCTTCTACAAGTACTAGCGTTGGAATCTAGGTAGGCCCTCATCATCTGTCTTTAATTTGCAATTAGGAACTTGTGTGTTAGCATTTTTTTATTGTTGCTAGACCCCATTTGGGCTAGTAGGGATCGCCTCTGTCCATAGAGGGGATTTACCTCCACAACAATTTGGCGACTCCACTGGGGAGTTAGCTTTTTGTCTTGTTGTTTGATTTGTAAACTTTAGATGGAGCCTAAAGTATGGCCAGATAGCCTTCGAAACGTTTTTGCTCTGCATTAGAGAAGTAGATCAATGCCACTTTAGTCCATCTCCGGTTTGGTTTACGAACTGAACGGCTTGGAACTTGCCTTGTTTCTTGGTTGTTTCTTGGTTTCTCCTGCTTGATTAGCCTTCTGGGTTGAGTTCTTGTGCTGCTTCTTGTCATTTGGTGTACCTGGATATTGTTGGCCTAGCTTTGGCTTGCTTGTTTTTTATTTTTCCATAGCAAACTTGACTGGTGCTCTTTTATAGCGTTACAGTCGCGCCAGTTGGTGCTAGTTGCTCATTTACAACCCGCGGCAACCCTTAAAAGGTGCTAGTTGCAGCCTGATAGTCGCGCCAGGCCTGGGAACTTTTGAAGTTTGCTTGGTTTTGAGCCTCCTGAGCTTAGTCTTTGTTTTGGGTACCTTTTTTTGACCATGAGTATGTTGCAGTCTTGTTTGACTGGTTTTGAGTCTCTTTTTTGAGAAATTCTTAATTTGATTTCCTTTGGTCATTACTTGGAGGTTTGTCTCAGTCTTTTCACAATTTTGCATCTTTTTGCTTTTGTTTTTGCAAAAAAATTTCCCCCTCATTCGCCGGGGGGGGGGCTAAATTGTGTATGAGTGTTAATCACCTTTGATTGTCTTTATTTTTTGATCTTTGGAACTCTCACCCAATTTTCTTGA
This sequence comes from Pinus taeda, assembly GCA_000404065.3. Classification (NCBI taxonomy): domain Eukaryota; kingdom Viridiplantae; phylum Streptophyta; class Pinopsida; order Pinales; family Pinaceae; genus Pinus; species Pinus taeda. Next base: position 26,650 of record APFE030648711.1, on the reverse strand, counting down.
TTTTCAGTTGATTGGTTCTTAGATTACATTAGAATCATCTTGTGTTTGAGAATTCTCTTGCATAGATCACACTTGCATAATTAGAATTCTCATTTTCAGGATATGAATGAAAAATGTGCATAGATTACATTTGCATACTTTTCAAGTGAATTGTGCATAGATTACAATTGCATAGTTTACATTTTGAAAAATCAATCGTAGATTTAGATCAGTTTTCTTTGATTTGAATTTACATACTTTTATGCTTGTTTTAAACACATAAAAATAAAAATAAAAACTGTTTTGGAATTGATTTGCATTAGTTTTTCTTGATGAAATAAGTGCATTAGAGAATTTGTTATATTTTCTCTTTGTGATCAATTTTTGCATTGTTGGAATTGAATGGAAACTCTCTCCTTACTTTAGTTAGCATTCATTGAATGAAATGATATATTGTGGCATATAGTTTGCATTTAGGAAATTTTGAGACATTACATACGGTAGGGCCTGAAAATTGAAACATAATACAAGATCAACTTTAAAATGAACTAAATGAATCTAACAACACATTGGAACATAACGCACACTATTTAGACGTCTAGGCTAGAGACATGCTCGGCGTCGTTAAACCTAGTCACTTTTGTTTCCACTCAAGGTTGGGTGATTCCTCCTTCTGTGACTCAATAGTGGTCTAATACGAAATTGTGCTCCCATGTAGCATTGAGTATATGGGGAGACCCCACTAGGTTATCATCCTTTATCCATAGGAAGCTGTGTCTACCACCTTACGACCCGTAATGCACCGAACACAACATTCAAGAAGATTGACTACCGTATGGAAAGTCCTTGGTTTTCATACGATTGCCAAGGTGTATATGCAGTTTTACGGATTGTTTGGTAAACCTTTTGCCTAGTTCTCCAGAGTAGTCACTTTTGATCCTTTTCGGACTCCCTAAAAGAAAAGGCTCATCTGAGCATTTATCACTTCGGGCTTATTAAACATTCGAAGGCGACTAGAGTCATCTTTTTGTCCTTTTCTCGACTCTTTAAAGATGAAAAGGTCAAGTTATGTCCTTGTGGCTTAAAATTTATTCACCCGCGAACACACGCCCTGTTAGATTCTGTTTGTTGGCCATTTGATTATGTGTCTTCATTCTTTTTCAGCCCCGTGTGTGTTTTTCAGTTTTGATGGCAATGTTTCCAGAGTTCACCAACCCATGAATCCCCTCTTAAGGGAATCCTGGTCATTTTCCTCCTTTTGGGAATGTTGGTGCTCCTTACATGGCAACGTTGTCCCTTCCTGGGTTAACTGTTGGGTTTCCTAATTGGTTGTTCTCAACCTCTGTGATCCCTAATGTCTCAACTATTGGTCAATCAGTTCCTCCACCCGAACAACGTCATGTTGATTCCAAGGTGGACCTCTCCCCTCCTTCACCTGTTTCTACGTCTTCATCTTCTACTTCGCCTGGTGAAAGTCTCGATTCAAGTAACCAGGTGGCTAAGAAGAAGAAGAAGAAGAAGACAAAGAAGAAGAAGTCGCCTAAGCGAGAGGCTAATTGTTGCCCCGAATACAGCTCAAGTCGGAACTCCTTTTGCTTCTCCGCGGAAGGTTAAGTTTCCTTGTAAATTGTGCAAGGGAGACCATCTTCTCCGTGATTGTCCTGGCCTTCCTAAGGTCTTAGAAGTATGGTCTCACGATTCGACCTACCCCTCATCACCCTCTGAAGCTCATGGCGATGCTATCCTATCAACTGGTAGTGGTAAGATGAAAGGGAAGATTCGATTCCCCTGTAGGCTATATGAAGGCAACCATCTCCTTCACCTTTGTCCACTCATGGATAAAGCTTCCGCTGTTTTGGAAAGTCTCACAGCTTCTTCACCCCAACTCCTCGTTGGTTATCAGAGGCTCTCTTCAGATCATCTCCCTGTCGACAAAGAGATTGATTTAGATCCTTCTCCTATCCATCCTCCTCTTTCTGAACCTGGTTGTGCCAAGCCTGTTCGGGACCAACCATTGGTCGGAGAGAGTGTCAACCTGGGTTAACCGCCCATCGATCACTCTGTCTCGAAAGAGCGTCATGCTCATGTTCTTCTCATCTCGGCAGATTCTCCTGAGTCTGAAAATGACTCTCCTATCCTAGCTGATCCAGAGAGTCCTTCTTTGGTTCCTTTAGAGCAGGGGGGCAATCATACGATTCCCCCACCAAGTAGTTCAGTCGTTTCCTTCGGTTGGAGTCACCTGACTACTTTCCGCCTTTCATCCCATGTGCCTTTCTAGATTACAGTACATGCCTATGATACGACAGTACCTGGCACTGTCTTGGATGAGGGTGCATCTGTTAGTCTTATGCCTTCCACTACTTGGCAAACTTTGGGCTCCCCACAGCTTGTGCCTGTCGCACAAAATCTGATGGCGTTTGACGAAGGAACCAATCAACCATTAGGGATCCTTCCGAAGTTCCCTATTACTTTGGGAGGCAAAACTATCTATATAGACGTACTGGTTACCCAAGGTGCTTTAGATTTCAGTCTTCTCCTTGGTCGTGACTATGTTAATGCCATGGGGGCCCTTGTTTCTTCACTTTTCCGTGTGGTTTGCTTTCCACACTACGGAAGGATTGTGACTATAGATCAATTATCGTTCTTTAGTCCCCCGGTGCCTCCTGCGCAGTTGTCATCCCCTTCTGGTTTTTATCCACCGGTTGTATCTGCCCCACCACAGGTAAACTACATGGCTACTTATCCCGTGCATGTATCCAGTGATGCTATCATCGTGCATAGTGTCCTAGGGGCATTGGGTCCTGACTTCCAAGATGTTGTCCTTCCAGCGGGAGTCACACTCTTGGAAGCAACGACTTCCTATTTATTATGATGAAATTCGTTCAGAGCATAGTTCGCCTTCCTATGTCAAGCTCCTTAAAAAATGAAACTGGGTTTGGTCGGAGCATAGTTCACTTTCCTATGTCAAGCTCCTTAAAAAATGAAACTAGGTCCTTTTGGAGTATAGTTTGCTTTCCTATGTCAAGCTCCTTAAAAAATGAAACTAGGTCTGGTCGAGCATAGTTCCTGATCTTGTGTCAAGCTCATTAAAAAATGAAACAAGGGTTATGAGGATAGTTCTTTTACTGCGTCAACCTCATTAAAAAATGAAACAACTCCCTTTCCAAATCGAGTCTTTGGATTAAGATCTTGTAAAATACCAGTCGAGTCTTTCCAAGATAGTGAACCTTCATTCCATCCACTTTGTTGAATGCCATGAAGCTTGGGGGCATGTACCTCATTTTGCATCATTATGCTGGGGGCATGCGAACTTATAACAAGCATAGTTTTTCATTTCAAGCTTGTGTAAACATGAAACTGAATCCAAGTAGAGTTCTCCATGGTTCAAGCTTGTGTAAAAATGAACCCATATACATTTTACATCTCGTGATTGTTGTCTTTATCTGCTAAATTCTATTAGATGAGCCTTGGTTGTTTTCATCCCATCGCCACCATCTCTTTGGCCGATCATATGCTTTCACTTGCTTGTTTTCATTTCCTGAGGGACCATAGTTAAGAGTGGTTTTGTTAGCCAGCCTCTTGACCATTACATGTTTTGAGCAGTTCCACCATTGTTGGAACCAGTTGCTACCCTTTATACCACTCGTTCCTCTAGGACGAGTCACCTTTAAGTTCTTTTCTGACTCGTAAAATATGAAAAGATTGTGGAGTATTTTTTTTTCCCTTTTTGACTCGTTAAAGAGAATAAAAATTGAGGTCTGCTTTCAGCTCTTTTCTGACCGTTTAAAGATGAAAATATTGCCGAGTTATTCCTCTTGACTCGTTAAATGTAAATGAGAGGCAGTCGTCTTTAAACTCTTTTCTAACCGTATAAAGACGAAAAGATCGTTGGACCTTTGTCGTTTTAGGTTCATTAACAGTTACTAAATGACGTGGTTTTGATCGCTTTTTTACTTTTTCAGGTCGAGATCACTAATCATGAAAATTACTCCTCGATTGTAATGGTCAGGCGGTTCTTTTGAGCATTGTTTTATACTTTTTCGGGCTCGAGAGACACAACTTTATGAAAAAGGACAACCCTGGAGTTTACTTTTCCGTTGTCTTTTCAAACTCTCTAAACATGAAAAGGCGTTGAGTTCTTCCTTTGTCAGACTCATTAAAACTTGATGACATTGGATCCCATCAAAATGACGCTTTACAAGCATATGCTATCCCCGTCAATCTTGTCATCAAAAATAACCAGGGTACTCTCTAGAAATGGTGGGGAAAATGGAACCAGAATCATTGTCATGTCGGCAGTATGTCGCTCTTGAACATGGCACTTGTTTGCATTCGTGTCTGGGTGGGGACATCTCATCTCATTTTTTCACTTGCCTCCATGGGTTTGGGTAATCCTGTTTGACCTCTCATCTGATCGTTGCCTCATCACCATGACCTCTGATCATTTGATGTCAAATACTTCCAAGTCCACTGTCAAGCCACCGGTATGTTCAAGAGAAGTTGACCTCTGCAGAATACTCAACCTCCCTCTGATACCTCACATAATCCTAATTCATAAGATATCTTATCCTTCTCTGTCTCGTGTCGATGATGTGGGAAACATTATGGCCCACCTTCGATCAAGGTCACTTCCTGTCGACTTCAGCTCATTATCCAGGAAGTTGACCTAGAGACTCTCTCCAGGCGCCTTGGAGCCTGCATGCCTCAATGGCAGGTTCTTCATGTTTGACGCGAGGTTTTCATCACTGGCCTCCGATCAAATGATTCTACGGGTGTTCGACACCGACTCACTGATGCACACGCCATAGATTGTACCTATAGTACCTTGAGGACCATTTTCATTATTGGTGGTCCCTCTCGCGTCTGTTAATATTTTTCATCATTGACTGGTAATCAGACGTTGTTCTTGCATGTTCGACTTCGACTCCCATATTTGCATGCTTGAACTTGTACTTTTTTTGGGTCGAGATGGAGCGCAAGACCCTGGATTTTGTCTGTTGGGATCGAGGTTACGACTTCATGGATTATTATGATCATTACATGACTCATTCACTGGATGGCTGCAACCATACCTGAGTCTACTTATCGATCCTTACTGGATGGCTGCGTCCATACCTTGGATATAGTTTTTATGTACTCTGGTATGGATGGCTGCGCCCATACCACATACATCGTGTACTTGAGATATCAGTTGTACTTCTCCATGCAGGTTCTCCGGTGGCAATGTTTTCAGTTGGCCATGTTCTTGTAAAGCATTTCACCCCTCTCTCTCTCTCGGGCCTCATGCTTTAGGGGGCATCTGTTACACAACAATTTGTCATCGTCCCTATTACCCCTTCTCCCATACCTTGGAGGACTCATTCCGGGACCTGTGAGAAGTGACATGACCTGGAAACACTTGCATTGTATTCCCCTAAGTATGTACTTCATATACCCTGAAGACACCTTCTGCAAAATACCCAAAAACATAGCCCTTTAGTGTCGGTCTTGAGCCCTCCATCAGTGATCAAAAGCTCTTTGCATTATGCATAGGTAGGTGTCTCATCATTGTCAGTTTTGCATCTTGTTAGTGTAGAGCCTCTAACTTACACCTCACGATCCAGTATTACCTACTGTTTTTCATCACTTACCTCTCTCTTTTGCCTCCTTTTCAATGTAAAACCACCCAGATCATTACATTAGATGTCATTAAGCATGATCAAGTGAGGTTTGCTAATGTGTGACTATTTTGTTTAGATTTTGACATATTTACAGGCATTCCGCAGCTCTCTACCGATTCCGCAGCCATCTGCTGATTCCGCAGCCATCTGGTGATTCCGCAGCCTTTTTGTTAATCTCAAGGTTCCATGTGCCATTTTGCCAAATGAGCCACATGGGCACTTAGGAATCAAGGTGCTCAAGGTTCCTGTGCTATTGGTTCGGCCATCCACATCATCTACACCTCCGGTCAAAAGGGGGCAAGTTACGGTCAACAAAGGCAGCTTAACGGTGATGCGTAAGCTGTTGGGTCACGTCAGTTCAAACGGTGACTTGTCCGTGATTACGTAGGTTGTGGGAGACATAATCCAACTCTGGATTCAATGCCCATAACGACTGGCACCTTCAGCTATCCATACAGGCTTATGACGTGTTAATGAAACCTTTATTACGCATGACAGTCAGTTATTTTCCAGTTTTAGCTATACGCATTAGGCTATCTTTCAGATGCCTATAAAAACTTGCGTCTGCGTACGCTTATTTAACTTTATTATTGCTGAGTTTTTATGAACTTGTTACAATTTTAGTGCATTTCAAGACTCTGTTTTAATAGTGTTGTTCTAGCACTCTGGATTGTGATTTTCTGCATATGGAGTAATAGAAGCAGTGTTGTTTTGAAGCTTTCAATACCTTGAGTCTTCTTGGGTTATATGAATGGAGGGCCCCTATTCATGTTAGCCTTGTACAGTATTTTATGTTTAGCATTTCCTTATTTTCATTCAGCATTTCTTTTTCTTGATACATGTATAGTGTAATTCACCTTTATGCTATTTCATTTCCAGCCTTTATTTTGAGCTGATCAGCATTGTTATTTTGCAGGTTTTTAACCCGGGATTGATTGTGTGTTATGTATTTGCTTTATATCTAGTGGTAGTTTCAGTTGACAGATTCAAAGTTGCTGCCTTTACTTTATTCTCTTAGCTGATTTTTAGCTTTATTTCTCAAATCTGCTTGCTAACACATGAATGGTCTCCTTATTATAAATTGTTTATCTTTTTGAGATCAGAATACTAATAACTTGCAGCTGACTTTGGGTACTTTTTAGACTACTCTTTAACTACTTTCTAATCGTGCTTTACACAATACTATGTGCTAGAGGTAGAGAGTTAGAAAGAGCAAAACATTATAACTAGTCTTTAAAGTAGATTTTTCTCATTTTTATCATTTCTTAGACTTATCTTTAGCTACTTCCTAATCGTGTCTTACACAGTACTATGTGTTAGAGGCAGAGAGTTAGGAAGAGATAAACATTATCATTGGTCTTTTAAGTGATTTTCTTACCTTTTATTTGCAGCAGCATGAATGGTGTCTAATGCCATTAGAAAGTGGTTCTTTGCTTTCAGTTCATTTTAATTCATTTATTTCTTTCAAGTTTTCCTTTTCAGCAAGTAATTAGAAACCACTAATCACACACTTTCACTTATCTAGAATTCACCTTACACACACCATCACCCATCTGTTTATAAATACATCACTCCATCTTAGGAAGATAAATTAACCATAAACAACACCCCAAACGACAAAAAGCTTTAAGAGGTTTCTTAAGTACATATAGTACACCTTCACTTCATCAGCTTACGAGCCCCGGGTTGAAAATTAATGACATCAGTTTAGGAACACTAAATTGACTAAACATTTTGGCGCCGTTGCCGGGGAAGTGAAATTAAGTAGCCATATTCTTAAAAAAAAATAAAAAAATAAATAAACATAAAATTTCAAGGAAAGAAGTTGATAACCTATCAAAGTATGCTCTCCTCTTGCACTGCAAAGTGATCTGAAGGATCAGAAAAGAGAAATTTATTGATTTGATAGTTTCTTAAGTATGCTCTCTTCTTGCACCTAGAGTGAACTGGA
>APFE030648702.1:15820-35086 GCA_000404065.3 Pinus taeda | reverse complement strand
TATTTTATTTATAATTCAGGTCCTCCACATTTAAATGTTAAAGCGTGTCCCTTCATTTTTTTCCCATGTCCATACATTTAATTCATTTTCTTATTATTGTTTCTAAAAAATTACATATCAAATCTATATTAAGCATTGAAATAATTACAAATATCCATCATACATTGTAATAGAAAACAATTATTAATAGAATAAGAATTCTCTCAATCTTTCATTCTCTCAATATGTTTCACGTTAAAATATTTTTGACTCTCCTTGTTAAAATATTTTTTTATAAACTACATTAAGGTTTTCTTTATTATTGATATTATTAAAACCTTACGTATCAATTTCATATTATAAATAAAATAAATTACACATTATGGAAAGTGGAAATATAGTAATTTTTTAAATTTAAATTACTTTATTTTTCTTTATATAAAGTAGATATAAAATATGTTTATTAAGATGGACATTAATATTTTACCTATAATTAATACTAAAATATATTTTTGCTATTAATATATTTTTGTTTTAAATATCACCTGTAAATTTAACATAGAATGAATTACACATCGTGTAATATCAATAATACTATTTCTTGTCATATTGATATTAAGTAGCTAAGAAATTACATTTTTTTCTTGTAGTTAAAAATAAATTTATTCCTTTTACTCATCTTCATAATTTTTTTAGTAGGTAAGGACGCATGGGGGATTTGAACCAGTGACCTATCACAAGGAGTGCCTTAATAGTACACCCATTCATTGTGAATCCAAATCCCCATGGGCATATTATTCATCTTCATATTAAATAATGAAGGAATTACATTTTTTCCTAGTACTAAAAGGTAAATTAATTTTTATTACTTTTGGCTAGTTTATATCTCTATATAAAATTAAGGTGCAAATTGAAGTATATTAATTATGGCCAACAATAATTTCCTTTTTTATTACTATTCTTAATTTGTTGATTTAAATTATTATAGTGTAAGGTTAAGTGACAACATATCTAGCAATTAATGCTATTTTATTGCCAAAAGCCATCTTAATTTTCATTCTTAGCTTAACCAATTCATGGTATTTAATAACATAATTGTAAATATCTCTCTTAACTTTTATTTTTATCTTATTAGTCGTTTTTCATTTTCTTATTGGCTTAGAGAACTTTGAATGGACATAATAGCCTTGGTGCAGTGCAGTGTTATTTTCATATTTGCCAAAAAGAAATCATTTTGAAAATAAATAAATAAATAAAATAAAAATAAAAAGTTAATTTTGTTAAAAAAATAATTTTGTAAATAATCATTCCATAGATAACTATTTTAACATTGACACTGAGAGTGTGCTCTACCCAGGTCCTTTACTTAAGTGGAGGAACAAGACATCCACAATAAAAGCAATAAACTCTCATTGGTGGTGAGTTATTTAACACTCACTCTAACTATCACACGAACTCTATCTAACTATCACTATTCTTGATTTGACACTTTTCTTAAAAACTTCTCCTAGTAATACATATCTAATTTTGGCAAAGCATGCATAAAGCGATAAATCGAGCTAGCCCCATCTTCTTGATATATTCTACAGTATTCTATGATTGAAAGGAGAATAGGGTGAATAACACCTTAACTATGTAAATCAATGGTTTGGATTCATTTGTACGTCAAGTTTCTTAAAACCAAGTGGGTGACAACAATTACAGAACAAAATGAGTCATCTCCATGGCAACAACATGTCCACAAATTATAGGAGCAAGGATTGTGTATCCTTTTCATAAGACATTAACAACTGTATTGTAATATGGGTTTCCACCAATATCACATCTGGAAATTTTCTCTAGTCTAAGTAGAAAGGGAGAGTCCTCCATCATTCAAGACTTTACTTATAAAATAAAGTTTCAAATTGTAATATCTCTTGTTAATGTAAATATTATTATGAAACGAGCTCACAAAAAGATAGAAAAGATAGATCAACGCCTTAGAATTCAACCTCTTTGAGGGGGAAACCTCCTTTAAATTACAAAAATGAACAATTCTTGGGTGATAGAAATGAAAAGACCTCCTTTCTATATATAGGAGTCTAAGGGGTCATAACATAATCATAGCCGACATAACAATAATAATGTAAGGGCACAATAATAACAATAGTGGGCTTCTATGGGGCACAATAGTAACAATATAGGCACTACATGGGTCTATCAATATAATAAGTGGGTTGTACTAATAACAATAAGGGGTTACACTAGTAGTATAGGGGCCTAACATGCCCCTCTCATTCAAAAAGTGTTGTCCTCAATGCTTGAGTAGTTATCGATGCTTTTATATAAAATTATTATCCTCCCATGTGGAATCTTCAGCCGGTAAGTTCTTCCACTTGATGAAATACTCTGAAATTGATCAATTTCCTAGCTGTTGGGTTCTTGTTTCTATGACTACTCCAGGTTCCGATATGATTTTTCCTTCCTCTTCAATTTCTAGCAATATTGTTTGAATTGGGACCTTTTGCAACTTTTGAATAAGTGCCCATACTTCTTCATCCTTCTTCCATTCATCCCTTGCTTTGTTTATCCAATTTGGTTAGATAATAGAATTAGCACAAAACAATGCTTCCACATCCTCGTGCTTTCTTAAGAGTGCATCTGCAACAAAATTTTGCTTCCATTTTCTATAGATGATGTGAAAGTCATAACCCAACATATTTGTGACACATTTTTTCTATTCTTCTAAAGATAATAATTGTTCTAAAAGGTATTTAAGACTATCATGATCCATTTTTACCTTGAAGAGTCTTCCCATTTGGTAAGGTTGCCATTTTTAAGTGCATGTAGTATTGCCAATCACCCACATCAAAACATTTTTCACTACGATGTTGATCTACCTGTTGTTTCGTTTGATTTTGCACCGAAGTGGCGTTATGCTTTAAAATTTGGAAAACTTCTTGTTGATGCTCGATGTGATATTTCATTGCTTGAACCTTTTTCTTCTTGATATGTCCTTCTATCTCTAGAGTTTGAGGAGTGGTAATTTCTTCTAATCCTTTACAAGATATTGTCAGATTCATTTCTTGATGCTCGATGTGATGTTTGACTTCTTGAACATTTTTCTTCTTGATATGTCCTTCTATCTTGATAGTTTGAGGAGTGGTAATTTCGACCAATGAATTTCAAGATATGGTTAGATTCATTTCTTCTTTCTCGATGTGATATTTCACTTCTTGCACCTTTTTCTTCTTAATATGTCCTTCTATCCTGAGAGTTTGAGGAGTGGTAATTCTTGCCAATGCTTTACAAGATATGGTCTTATTCATTTCTTCTTTCTCTCGGGTCATGTCCTAGAATATATCCTCTTCTTTTGATGTTTCTTGATCCCTTTCTTCCTCTTCTTCATATTCTATGTAAAATAATTTCTTCTCAGCACAATTATGACCTTTATTGCATTTTCTATCACAATTGTAACAAAGCCCTTTTTCTCTTTTTTCTTCCAATTGTTCTGATGTAACCCTTGTACGTTGTGGAAGGCTAGGAGAAACAACACTTCCATCTTTATAGTTATGAGGGGTATGATTCCTGGTTTCCACAATTTTTCTTTCCACTATGTCACAAATCCCTTTTACTCTTTCCAATTGTTGTGGTGTTGCTCTAAAGAAGCTGTTTCTCTTTGTATCCTCATAATGTGCTATCATTTCCTCCATGAAAATTGACCACATAACAAGTTGTTTACGAGAACAAATCCCTTCATGCCAGAAAAATTGATCTGGTTCTAAATATGAAGATGCAATACATACCTTTTGTAACAGTGGTACACCATGTAGATCAAAATATTGCTCCATCTGAAGTATCCAGTTTACCGGATCCTTACCATCAAACTTCCTCATCTTGATTTTTCTTGATTTTAGGAGCCTGATCTTGAAACGACTGTAATCAGTAGTTTTAGATCTTCAAGTTCTAAAATTGCGACCTGCAGTAGCCCTCTATGTCCCCTTTCCAATGCCATCAGTCTGATCCAAATTGGATTCTCCAAGGAAGAGTTGTGCAAATTCTCCCACAGTGACTTGATTATAGACTAGTTCAATAGAGAAAACTTGTACGACGTGCCACGAGTCATTATTTTGACCTTTGGCTCTGAAAAATATAGACAGGAAGCTACAGTCTTTCCTCTTTCTATACCTTCTTACGAAATTTCAATCGGATGCTCAGAGAGAAAGTTATGACGATTTTCCGCAAGTCACCTATTTGGAATGCAGTTGAGGAGTCTGCAAAATGACGAACTTCCCTAGATCATATCTCTACAAATATAGTCCGAAAAGCTCTGAAAGTCAGACCCGAGGCTTAGCATAATGTCTTCTCAAACAGGTTTTCCTTTTAGCTTCTGAAATGTCGCAAAAAAAAAGTTATAGCGAACATGCCACGATGACCTATTTGGAGTAGCGAAACCCTAGAATCCAAAGCTCTGATACCAAATGTTATGAAACCAACTCACAAAAAGATAGAAAAGATAGATCAATTCCTTAGAATTCAACCTCTTCGAGGTGGCAACCTCCTTTAAGTTACACAAATGAACAATTTTGGATGATACAAATGAAAAGACCTCCTTTCTATATATATGAGTCTAAGGGGTCATAACATAATCAGAGCCAACATAACAATAATAATGTAAGGGCACAATAATAACAATAGTGGGCTTCTATGGGGCACAATAGTAACAATATGGGCACTACATGGGTACATCAATATAATCAGTGGGTTGTACTAATAACAATAAGGGGTTACACTAGTAGTATAGGGGCCTAACAAATATTTATTTTACTGCAACCAAAGAAACTATTATTATTTTAAATTATAAGTTATTCTTGAACTTATTTATATAAAAATAAATTTTGCAGTTATTAGTAAATATTGTTTTACTGGTTAATTAGATATGAGAGATAGTTATGTATCCCAAAACTAAATTCTTGAGTATTTTCTCATGAAGATCAAGAGGATAAGGGTATCTGAGACCAGCAAGAGGAAAGGAGAGAGTTGTGCTGAACCATCTGGTTAAGGCTAGATAGCTGGGAAAATAAGGTTCTCGTGGGAGAGAAGAATTTTCCTATGAGGAATAGCATGGGGGGGATTTATGGAATAGAATTTTCCTGGGATCAAGAATAGCACTAGGGGAGATTTATGAACTATTAATCTCACCTTCGCGAAGAAAAATAAAGTGCAGGTCTATTAGTAGACCAAATTGTGGAACAACATAACCAAATAAGTGGGAGATTTACTGGAATAGTAATCTCAATATTGGGAGGAAAAATAAAGTGAAGGTGTATTAGTAGACCAAATTGTGGAACAACATAATGAGATAAGTGAAATATTTTTGTGTTAGGCATAGAATTTATTTAGATAAATAAGCTTATGTTCCGAGTCTACTAAATAAGTTAATGAGTATAGACTCGTTAATTCAAGAAAATTATGACTAAGTTATTTCTGTACATTTAAAAGATAGATTTTCTTTCCTTAAGTATTTGATGATGAATAGTGAGTTTACGAGTACAATGGTTAACAGAAAGCTAATAGGAATTATCTTTATGTTCATAATAGCAATTAGAGTGCAAATAAGAGGAAGAATAGTGGGTGGTTAAATACAATGAGTACTTAAATAGAGTTCAATAGCAAGTATAGCTAAATCTCATAGTATAATGAATTAACTCGAAAGAACCATAATATTCATAATTCCGCATGAACTTAGATTTCAATTCAAGATTTCAGAGAAAACAATTACTGGTAGAATAAATGCTTCAAAAAAAGGAAGAAAATTCGAAACAGTTCATAGCTCCGTATTCGCATAACTAAAAACCCAATAGAAAGAAGAATTAAATAATATTTTCCTTCATATATGAAATTACCATCAAGACCAGAGTACCAAGACCCATATAAAGATTTAGAAATACTAAAGAGCATGAACTTAATGAAAATAATGATTCATTCAGAGGTAACATGTATATTGCTACACTAAGAAAATAAAATCAATGCCAATAGTACAAAGACCCATATAAATATTTATAAATACTAAAGAGCGGGAACTTAATGAAAATAACACTTTCTTTAGAGGTAGCATGTAAACTGTTACACTAAGAAAATCAAATAAATGCCAATAGTACCGAGACCCATATAAAGATTTAGAAATACTAAAGAGCAAAAACTTGATGAAAATAATGCTTCATTCAGAGGTAACATGTAACTGCTACACTAAGAAAATAAAATCAATAGCTAGTCTTGGTGCTAGATTAGAGAAGAACAATGATATTCATACATTTAACTTACAAAATATCAAACCCAAGAGAAAAACCCAAACTCAGAAGGATCGAAGTTCCAGATTCCCAATGCAATTAAGGGTTAAAAACATTTACTGAGACTACATTAATATTAAACATCAAAACTATTCATATATTCGCCATGCCTTGATAAATAAGACTAAGTAAATTTGAATTGTTTAGAAATGTAGATAGGCTATAGCAAAATAGCCAGAACATATATATATTTACATAATTCCAAAATTGTTTCATTTAAGAATACCCTTAATACACAGAGTAGTGGCATCAAACACCGAGATTTATGCGACCAATGAAATGGGTCGAGGCCGCACAAGTTAATTGTAGCTAAAAGGTACATAAAACATAGGTGGTCTAATAATAGCTCCACACAGTTGAGAACCCTACAAGAAATTAATAATTGTAATTCAGAAACCCTGACTCTCTCGCCATGGGACATTTCAACAAAAAGACGGAAAGGAGTTAAGTACTCATTGCAAGGTAGGTTTCACCTCTTAATAAATTGAGGTTAGTATGAGGGTTTCCCCACAACACCACTTAAAACCCCTGAACCTATAAAAATATTCCACCCAAGCCGGATGGCTAAGAACATTAGAATTCATTCATATCCAACTATAATAATAGTTAAGAAAAAAAACATGGAAGAGTTACTGTGAGACTTACCATCAAAAAGCATGGTGAAAGCCCTGTCGCAGAAGAATGGAGTCCAAAGCACCAAGGAAATTGATTTTAGAATGTCAGGCAAGCCAAAACAAAGTCATAATGATGGAGGCCGGAGATGGAATACAACCGGACCACGGTTATGAGCAAGGTAACTAGGAGAAACAGAGCCAAACCATAAAACCCTGAACAGAGCCAGAGATAGTCTTTCTCTGGATAATCACAATGACCAAACGGAGCCATTACACCTGGGCAATGAAGACATGTTTTCACCAGCGCCGTTTGATCCAAAGAACAACCAAGAACTGTCGATGGGGAAGACAATATTGAGGGCTGCACAAGAGCTAAACATCAAGGAGCACATCAGATCGTCACCTAGGTTGAAACAACGAGAGTCAATAAACATGAGCCAAATGGCTAGTTTATGAGGCTATGATCAAGCTTCACTTAAGTACAATTCCGGGCATAATACCGAGAAATAAATGTAATTCATTCATTCTACAAGTAAATCTATTTGCATGTATAACCAAATCCTCCAACACTTGTGAAACAAATAATTTAAATATACATTAACAATGTTAACTGTCAATTTCGTTATTTATTTTAATTATAGATTTTATTCTTATTTCTATAACGATATCATAGATATATTATTACTAAGAAATAGATAGAGACAGTGCTTTGGATGACATGGTAATTTGTTTTTATATATATGCTATTATTAACATGTGGATGCGTGAAATATTGTTTCAGAGCACTCAAGTTTCCAAAACTAAGGCCTTTGGAATAAGGAATAACAAACTCAATGATGTGCACATAGGAGGCAAGGAGAAATTGGGAATATACCACATGGTTCCATTATGGGAACAAGACCAACATCATTTTGGGAAGGCATTCCTAAGGTTTGGCTGAAGCTTGGCGATGAGCCACAAAATCCCAATATAGATATCTAGGTGACTGTACAAGAATTGAAAGTTGAAATGGCCCGACTCTAGGTAGACAATGAAAGATTGATGTAGGACCAGGAAAAGATCCTGAAAAGTCTACCAGATAGACACAATCATCGACCACTAGTCCTCAACCCTAAGCATGGCAATCTGACAGGGGGACAAGAGTTTCGAACTTAGAATGTGGAGACTAAAGGTGGTGATGAAAACCAAGAAGAAGAATCAGATAATGTGTCCAACCACATGACTCAGAAAATAAAAAAAGTTTGAACTCTAAGGGGAGTTTCATAAAATCAAGCCTTCTCTCTTTGATGGTGAACAAGAAGAACCGTTAGAAGCATGGCTAATTAATATGAACAAGTATTTCCAGATGTACGAGTCTTATGATAATTTGAAGGTCCGTCTAGCCATCTTCCAGCTACAAGGGAAATCCACATTGTGGTGTGAGGAAGTAAAAACAGTCTACGAAGTCAATGAGCAAAACAAAACTTGGCAGAAATTTCAAAAATATTTTAAAGGAAAATATCTAACAGAAAGATTTTATGATGAAAAAGAAAAAGAAATCCATGATCTCTGACTGGGCCAAATGACCATGGATGAGTTTATAACAAATTTTACATCATTACTGTGATATGTCCCTTATATTCACGACGAAAAAACAAAATTACATTTGTTTGTTAGCAGTTTTTCGTTGTTCAAGAAAGAATAGCTAAAGTTTGACCACCAAAAAACTATGGATGAAGTTATTCGTAAAGCATAGATCTGCTACTAGGAAAATAAACAAAAGGGAGATATGAGCAAGAGTTGTACTGACAAAAGGGAAAGTAAATTTATTCCTAGCCATAAGGAGAATAAGGGTATAGGAAACAAAGGATTATATAAAGGTGAAACTAACCGAAATGTGATAAGAATCAGCCCAGATTTAAAGTACCAGGCAAAACTAGGACGAATGATCAAGCTGGCAGAAATGAAGCAGAATCAACTAAGAGACCACCTGTACATTGTTAGGGATGTAGAGGCTCACATTATGTCCAAATTTGTCCTCACAGAAAGGGAGCAGATCAGATATCACAAATACAAGAGGCATCTAATGTGGGAGAAGTGGTAAGGAGGATTCCTAAAATTAATGTGGCCCTTGAAGATCATGAGGAAACATTTTAGCGAACCATGGTTGAATTTGAAGGTACTATTTTTCACCAAACTTGTTCTATTTTAATTGATCCCAGGGCCACTTTAAGTTACATTAGTCCCTAGATAGTGGAGTGATGTAAATTGCAAGTTGTTAAATTTAAAAATCTGTGGTTAGTACAGTTACCCATAGGAGCAAAAAGTAGATTTTTATCTAATGTAAGTAACTGTCCTTTAAAATTAGCTAATAAACCTATCATAGCTAATTTGAATGTGTTACCCGTAGGGTCATACAAAATCTTTATAGGAATGGACTGGTTGGAAAAAATGGGTCCCTCATAGATTGTAAAACCAAAATTATTAATTACTTGGATGAGGAAGGGGAGAGACAGGAAATTCAAGGTGTTAAAAAACCTCTGCAATTAAGACATATAACAGCTTCCCAATTAGCAAAGCGCATTAGAAAAGGCTACCAAGTTTATGCAATACAAGTAGGCTATGTTGACTCTAAAGATAAAATTGTTTCACTACAAAATATACCTGTGATACAAAATTTTCCAGATGTATTTCCTCAGAAAATTTCAGGTCTACCTCCAAAGAGAGACATAGATTTTACCATTGAGTTAATTCTGGGAGCTGCACTAGTTTTCCGAGGACCGTACGGAATGAGCATACCAAAGCTAACAGAATAAAAAATGCAAATTCAAAAGTTGCTTGATAAAAAGTATATGCATCCTAGTGTGTCCCCTTGGGGACCTCCGGTATTATTTGTTAAAGAGAAGGACAGAACCCTGTGAATGTGCATGGTTTACCATTAGCTAAATAATTTGACCATTAAAAACAAATGCCCCCTCCCCCATATAGATGAGGTATTTGACCAGGTGGAAGGTGTGACCATATTCTCAAAGATCGATCTCCGCTCTAGATATATCAAATCAGAATAAAGGAGGAAGATATTACAAAAACTGCATTCAAAACTCGTTATGGACATTATGAGTTCATAGTTTTATTGTTTGGGCTAACTAATGCCCCATCAACCTTCATGTTCCTCATGAACAACATATTCCATTAGTTCTTAGACAAATTTATATTAATCTTTATTGATGACATACTGATCTACTCTCGGAACATAGAAGAACATAAGGAGCATCTCCGTATTGTTCTACAAGTCCTAAGGGAACACCAACTATATGCCAAGTACAGTAGATGTGAGTTATTTTAAGATAAAATCCAGTACTTGGGACATGTAATCACCAAGGATGGAATCACAGTAAATCTAGAAAAAATAATACCTATCATGGAATGGCCCGTACCAAAGGATGTAGCTAACATAATATGATTCATGGGTCTAGCGGGATACTATCGTAGATTTGTGGAAGGTTTTTCTAGAGTGGCATATCCTATTACCTCTCTACAAAAGAAAGGAAAAGCCTCCAAATGGACCCCTGATTGTCAAAGGAGCTTTGATCAACTCAAACATCTACTTACCACAACACCCATTTTGAGCATTCATAATCCCAACAAATAATATGTGGTTTGTACGGATGCTAGTAAGGAAGGTGTAGGTGATCCATTAATGAAAAAGGTATTATAAACTATGTGTGAATTTGTTTATGTTACTTAACGCAACGGATCGAAAATATTGTGAATAACATAAACACATAAAAAATTTAAAGACATATTTAAACACATCAACAAATCCAAATTTAATAAAGGAGTTCACCTAAATTTCTGGCTATGTCTCGTGGTCTTTTCGCTTCTAGTGTTGACCTATTTATTTTTTCTTCAAAATGTTGTTATATGCATGAGCTCAAAAACAAAGTCTCAAATAAGAAAATGGACCTCGCCACTAAACTCAATTCGAAATTTTGAGTCAAATAAGTATAAACTTGTCCATGTTTGGCCACTGTGACCTCTAGACCCCCTGGAATGAGAAAATCCGCCTTTGTCCCTGCAAAAACCACCTTCTTCTATGCAAAACCACCTTTGTAATACATAATACGCCCCCTGCAAAACCACGCACTACTTGGGATTATTTACTTGCAATGGTTTATAAAGAAGGTGGTTTGGGAACATTGACAAACTAGGTAGTGGATTGGTGTGAAGTCGTTAGCATATATGTGTTTTGGAAGGTTGGTGGTTCGACACATCCGCCTGACCCTTCCACCATATCCTGTTAACTATGCTTAGTATATATATATATCTATATATATATATATATATATATATATATATATATAGATATAAATATATCATATGACATTTGATAATTCCACACGTGTGGGATATTATTAACATATGGTTACATGTATATATGATTTGTGACTATGGAGTGGTCTGGTGGTTAGGATGACAACAAATTCTTATGGGACTGGAGGTCATGGGGCAGACCCCTACCGTCCATCGCTTTTCCGGCAGTTTCAACCTAACCACAATAAATACAAAAGTATCACTTCCAATAACAAGATCCAAAGGAGTTCGATTGGTGCGTTGTTTCGGCAAAGTATTAGCCTTTCCAGGAGGTCATGGGTTTGATCCTCCTTGGCCCCAAAAATTTTTGGATTCATGCTAAGAATGGGAAAATTCCGGTTGCCATGTGTCACACCAGATTGGTCCATGTGAACCAATCAAAAACTGCCACGTCACTTTCTCTGCTGATGTCATTGTTAAACACACATGGGGAGCGAGAAAGATAGGAAAGATAAAGCATGCATTAAAATTTTATTAACAACAGATATACATTTATAGTACAATATGGTGACCGTTGGGATTCACATCCCAAGGTCCCTTGGACTACTTTGTATCTTTAGCTTCCACACTAACCCATTTAGGATTAGGTGTCCAACATTCCCCCCCTTAATCCGAAGGGTTATGTATGAGTCCAAGAAGATAGCTGAAATACAAAATGTGCAAAAATGCATGGCAGCACTACACTGAATGTGCTCTCTAAAATGTTGGTATAAAGGGCGGTGGGTTAAGGATGGCCACCAACACTGGAACACTTAGTGCAGTTCCCGAAACTCTTCCAAAACTAGCAAGAAGCTGAAGTCTTCTACTAGAGGAAGTGATCCTATTGTTTTAAAGAGGGAAACCTTCAACCATAAAAGGGAGGTCTCACCCCGCATAAAAGGTAAAAATTCAACCTGAAAAGCGAAGTCTCAACCTGTGATGGTTTAAGGATGACCAACAACTCTAGAATGCTTAATGCAATTCCTAGAACTCTTACAAAACTGGCAAGAAGCTGGAGTCTTCTGCTAGAGGAAGTGTTCTCAATTTTGTTCCTGGAACTCTTCCAAAAATGGCAAGAAGCTGAAGTCTTCTACTAGAGGAAGTGTCCCAGATTGCCAACTGAAGGCATGTTCACGGGCATCTTTGTCTCTAGCTACAACTCTAAAACTGGTGTGGCAGGTTGTGGCTCAGGCTCGCTTGATGTGGCTTTGAAGCTTGTAGATGACCATCATTTCCCCCCCTGTCAGATACAAGGTGAGAGGATGGAGAAAAATCGACTGAAAGATTGTTCAATATTCTGGAACAAGTTCTGACATGTGTTTGGAATATCTTCTTGGCTATTGATGCCCATTTCCAAGAAGCGATCCATCCAAGATGAATCTTTGTTCTTGCAGGACGTTTGTTGCTGAAGCATTTGTGTGAAGAATGGCTAGTTTTATGACAGTGCTTACATGGATGAAGATCAAAACAGTGATCTTTTAGATGGCCAACTCGAACACAGTGTTGGAATTTCATGATCTATTGTTGTTGTTGCCGTGGAAGAGGGGTAGAATCTAGAACCATTGAAGCTGAACTGTCATAAGGAGCAGGTGAACTTTCATTAATGAATCCAACACTCTGAAACTGAATGGGCTTGGCATAGACTAGAATAGGAAAGGACAAGTCCTTGTCATATCCAAGACCAGTTCTGTGCTTGTTGTGGACAAGTTGTTGCCAAGGTCTGATGATGGGCTTGGGAAGTGCAGACTGAATTTCTGCATCTGCATGTACAATTGTTGCATTATTAACTTGCTGTTGATGGGTGGTTGTCTCAATGTTCTGAACAAAAACAGGTTCAGAATGACTTCTTCTTCTTGTTGTAGCTTTGTCTCAAGCTGCAAAAACTCAATATTTTCTTATGCATTTTGCAAGCAAGTTTGAATGTTAAAAAGAGTTTCCTTACTGATTTTTACCATCCCATCAATAGTGGAAAAAATTAGACTATTTAATAACTATAATGCATCATCAATTCTGGTCATTTTCTTCATTATCTTATATGTTAAAGAAACTGATCACAACTATCAACCAGTGAATAAGAAGAAAGAATCACTCACAATTCAATGTCATGCAAACTTGCTATCAAAAATTCAATAATTATAACACTGTCATGGACAGGACTTGAATGCTCATATGCCTTGACTGGGGTACGAATCAGTGTTCTCTGATCTTGCCACTCTCTTTACTAGTGATTGCACTGCTGAAGACGATATAATGACCCCTACAAGATGATGAAGCTACCTTACTCTTGTATACCTTAAATTCCAAAACTGTATCTTTGATATAATTCAATCACAAGTATTGAATGCCACTGCACATGAATGATGAAGCACTGTGTTGAAGATACAAATGACCATTTCAGTTGTAGGGTACTGTTACAAAACACTGTGAGAAGATTACTTCTAAGTGTGACTGGGAGGCCCTTCTTATTGTACCAAAAAAAATAACCCGCTCATGTCTCAATCAACATATGTGGGATCTTTGTTCTGAAGAACCCTTGTTGCCTATATCTGTTGCCTTATAGCTTCTCACTGACCGAAAGGGATACACCTCTTAGTTTTCTTGGTAAGGTAAACTTCATTGCAACATGTATATCTTTAGAAAAATATGCATATAATTAGTTCAGGTGCCAATCTACTTAGCTGCAAGTCTGAAGTCAGATAGGGCCAAAACAATGAGGATCCTTCCTTTGCTGGTCCTGAAAGGATCTTTCAAATTTACAGATAGATTCCAATTTTCCAAAATGAAAACCTCTCGCAATCTCACAAAGTCATTTTGTTCATTCAACTGAGCCATGACTTCAGAGCATTTGCAATCAAGCGAATGAGAGAAAATATTTCTGGAATCATTTTTCGTGAAAATTTGAATTCATTTTCACTCAAAACAGTGGAGTACTGCGAAGGATAAGCTTCGTCTTTATATGCTCTTTTGATGCATATTATGGAACTAAAGAATCCGTGAGAGCCTGTGTATAGCAGAGAGCCACTTTTGTGTGGATTTGTGGGCGCATTTAAAGATCTCAACTCAAAGTGAATAATCGAAAGAGTTTCCGCTGACTGCAGAATTTAATTATTTATTCCATCCTTAAAGAATTCCCAGAAAATAATTGTGCCCGAACTGAGGAAGGAAGGTGTGGAGCCTCATAAAGAAAACTTGCTTTCACTCTTCAGTGCTTTGCTTTCTGGAAGTACATCGTAGGAAAATACATTTACATTACAGAATAATCTTCCAGAAAAATTGTGCCAGGACAGCCTTTGACATGTACACTCAGTGCTTTTCTTTCTGGAAGTACATCGCAGGAAAATACTTTTACATTACAGAATAATGTTCCTAAAAAAGGGACATCAAGTCCCGCTGGCAGAACAACCCAGTAGATTACAACTTTTAGCACACCAAAGGAGAGCAAAGACTTGAAGGAGAAATATGGATCACACTTAGAGTATGATTGATCAGAATTATGTTGGCTTTATGAAGTGTTTTATGGTAGCAAAAACCACACCAGGATCTTTTGGCAAATCTTGCAAGGGATACAGAGAGACTACGAGTTTGTAATCTGCACTGAGCTCTTTGGAAGGAGGATTGCAAATCCCTATTAGACTTTACGAGGGAAGATAACTTGCGCAAGGTGCACGAGACATGCACTATTTCCCATATGAAAATTGTGTTCTACATGTATGATAATTTGGTGATAAGAGAGACGAATATTGTGTTCTACATGCACGATAATTTGGTGGGAGGAAACGTGACCTCGATCCCAGTTGTAGGATTGAATGGCTCTTTTTCTGACAAGGGAAAATTTTGGAATCGTAGTAATAATGAGCGACCCTATCACCAAACACCCACAAGTCACCGACTCTCACGGAGACAACATTTTGGGTCGGGCGCAAGGATGTTTCATTAACACAAATGGGTTGGAATTTTTAATGGTTTTCATGATCTCCTTCCTGAATATGGAGTATAAGGGCAGCACCCTATAGATTCAAGGAATCGAGAGGTTCGATCGGCCTCGGCGTGAGTTTGCCGTGGTTGGAGGAACAAGCCAGTTCAAGGGTATGTATATGAAACTAAAGCACAATATCGAAGATTTTTTCCGTGCGCAATCTCCAATCAAAGTTCACCATGTTGAAGATATGATTAGACAACATGAACCATACCTCAAATATGTCAGTGCAACATTGGCTTGTCGCTTCGAATACCATGAAAGAGTAAGCGCAGGTACTAGAATCCTCCACCGCAAAACAACGAGAGGAATGGGACTGTGCATAAACCATAAACTTACATTCTCCGGTTCAATGGAAAGCGTTCAATAGACAATGTACAAAAGAGCCTCAATCATAAACTTACATTCTCCATTTCATGAATGGGACTGTGCATTCAATAGACAACGGACACAGCATTGTCAATGATGCCGAGTCTTCCAGCGCCCAACCTAATCGTGTGATTTGCAAATGGTGTGACTAACGGACAAGCAGGGGCGTTTCAATGGTATGAAAAACGTAGCACAGCATTTTATTAATGTCAAAAACATAATTTCAGTAATGTCATAACAACGTACAGTAATGTCACTAGCCTTTAATAATGAGGTGTAGTAAAAATGGGCGGTCTATATTGATTTGCAGCGCCTGGCATCAGCTTTTTTTTTTTTTTGAATATGGACAGATGCATTATGGACAGAGACAGTGCTAGAAAAGAATATGGCAGACAAGAACAGCGAAAAAACCATAGACAGGTCAGCACTGAAATTATCATGAAACGCTTATGGACAGAGAGCGCAGGTCTAATTTCAAGGGTGAGGACTGTAAAAGATAGAGGTCACAGGTAATGCAGAATAGAGCGCTGATATGGTAGACAGACATGTCAGAACAGCTTGGACAATGCTTGTAGTGTCAGGCAGAGGAATGTGGCAGAATTAAATTGCACAAAAAGGCCATAAGACAAATGGCTCACATAAATTTTGCAGGGCAGGAATACGCCTGCTCTAATACCATGTTAAACACACATGGGGAGCGAGAAAGATAGGAAAGATAAAGCATGCATTACAATTTTATTAACAATAGATATACATTTATAGTACAATATGGTGACCGTTGGGATTCACATCCCAAGGTCCCTTGGACTGCTTTGTCTCTTTAGCTTCCACACTAACCCATTTAGGATTAGGTGTCCAACATTTCCTGCCTTAATCCGAAGGGTTATGTATGAGTCCAAGAAGAGAGCTGAAATACAAAATGTGCAAAAATGCATGGCAGCACTAGGCTGAATGTGCTCTCTGAAATGTTGCTATAAAGGGCGATGGTTTAAGGATGGCCACCAACACTGGAATGCTTAGTGCAGTTCCCAGAACTCTTCCAAAACTGGCAAGAAGCTGAAATCTTCTGTTAGAGGAAGTGATCCTATTGTTTTAAAGAGGGAAACCTTCAACCATAAAAGGGAGGTCTCACCCTGCATAAAAGGTAAAACTTCAACCTGTAAAGGGAAGTCTCAACCACTGATGGTTTAAGGATGACCAACAACTATAGAATGCTTAATGAAATTCCTGGAACTCTTCCAAAACTGGCAAGAAGCTGGAGTCTTCTGCTAGAGGAAGTGTTCTCAAATTTGTTCCCGAACTCTTCCAAAACTGGTAAGAAGCTGAAGTCTTTTGCTAGAGGAAGTGTCCCAGATTTCCAACTAAAGGCATGTTCACGGGCATCTTTGTCTCTGGCTACAACTCTGAAACTGGTGTGGCAGGTTGTGGCTCAGGCTCGCTTCATGTGGCTTTGAAGCTTGTAGATGACTATCATTTCCCCCCTGTCAGATACAAGGTGACAGGATGGAGAAAACTCAACTGAAAGATTGTTCAATATTCTGGAATAACTTCTGACATGTGTTCGGAATATCTTCTTGGTTGCTGATGCCCATTGCCAAGAAGCGATCCATCCAATATGAATCTTTGTTCTTGCAGGATGTTTGTTGCTGAAGCATTTGTGTGAAGAATGGCTAGTTTTATGACAGTGCTTACATGGATGAAGATCAAAACAGTGATCTTTCAGATGGCCAACTCGATCACAGTGTTGGCATTTCATGATCTGTTGTTGTTGTTGCTGTGGAAGAGGGGTAGAATCTAGAACCGTTGAAGCTGAATTGTCATAAGGAGCAGGTGAACTTTCATGAATCAATCCAGCACTCTGAAACTGAATGGGCCTGGCATAGTCTGGAATATGAAAGGACAAGTCCTTGTCATATCCAAGACGAGTTATGTGCTTGTTGTGGACAAGCTGTTCCCAAGGTCTGATGATGGGCTTGGGAAGTGCAGATTGAGTTTCTGCATCTGCATGTACAACTGTTGCATTATTAACTTGCTGTTGATGGGTGGTTGTCTCAATGTTCTGAACAAAAACAGGTTCAGAATGACTTCTCTATTTTAATTCTTCTTGTTGTAGCTTTGTCTCAAGCTGCAAAAACTCAATATTTTCTTTGGCATTTGCAAGCAAGTTTGAATGTTAAAAGAGTTTCCTTACTGACTTTACCATCCCATCAATAGTGGAAAAGATTAGACTATTTAATAACTGTAATGCATCATCAATTCTGGTCATTTTCTTCATTATCTTATACGTTAAAGAAACTGATCACAACTATCAACCAGTGAAGAAGAAGCAACAATCACTCACAATTCAATGTCATGCAAACTTGCTATCAAAACTTCAATAATTATAACACTGTCATGGATAGGACTTGAATGCTCATATGCCTTGACTATGGTACGAATCAGTGTTCTATGGTCTTGCCACTCTCTTTACTGGTGATTGCACTGCTGAAGACGATATAATGACCCCTACAAGATGATGAAGCTACCTTACTCTTGTATACCTTAAATTCCAAAACTGTATCTTTGATATAATTCAATCACAAGTATTGAATGCCACTGCACATGAATGATGAAGCATTGTGTTGAAGATACAAATGACCATTTCAGTTGTAGGGTACTATTACAAAACACTGTGAGAAGATTACTTCTAAGTGTAACTGGGAGGCCCTTCTTATTGTACCAAAAAAAATAACCTGCTTATGTCTCAATCAACATATGTGGCATCTTTGTTCTAAAGAACCCTTGTTGCCTATATCTGTTGCCTTATAGCTTCTCACTGACCAAAAGAGATACACCTCTTAGCTCTCTTGGTAAGGTCAACTTCATTGCAACATGTATATCCTTAGAAAAATATACATATAATTAGTTCAGGTGCCAATCTACTTAGCCGCAAGTCTGAAGCCAGATAGGGCCAAAACAATGAGGATCCTTACTTTGCTGGTCGTGAAAGGATCTTTCAAATTTACAAACAGATTCCAATTTTCCAAAATGAAAACCTCTCGCAATCTCACAATGTCATTTTTTTCATTCAATTGAGCTGCGACTTCAGAGCATTTGCAATCAGGCGAATGAGAGAAAATATTTCTGGAATCATTTTTCATGAAAATTTGAACTCATTTTCACTCAAAACAGTGGAGTACTGCGAAGGATAAGCTTCGGCGTTATATGCTCTTTTGATGCATATTATGGAACTAAAGACTCCGTGAGAGCCTGTGTATAGCAGAGAGCCACTTTTGTGTGGATTTGTGGGCGAATTTAAAGATCTCAACTCAAAGTGAATAATCGAAAGAGTTTCCGCTGACTGCAGAATTTAATTATTTATTCCATCCTTAAAGAATTCTGATCCAGGTGGACGTTGGTGGCCACCTACCTATCCCATTTGGACCCCCACAGTTGTCTCTTTCAGCATTTTCAGTTTCCTTAATTGTAGCACAACTTACTATTTTTAGCAGTTTTTCGGGTCCTAAACTTCCGGAGCCGTTTTGAGGCCCTAAACGACGTTTTTTGGGGAATCCAGGGGCAACATGGGTCCATGCAATGGACCGATGGACTGATGTTGCCCGTTCCAACAATGATATTGCTCGAATAGATCTTTCTAATGAGCTATTGTACGTGTCAAACGGAGATC
>APFE030648700.1:0-28372 GCA_000404065.3 Pinus taeda | reverse complement strand
GCAGGTTCGCTATATACCAAGTAGGGTATACACGCAGGTTATACTCGCAAGTTCTCTATATACAAAAATGCGTATACACGCAGGATTGTTGATCAGAAGTCGCGTATGTGTATGCACGCACTTCCATGCAAGGAAAAGCGCGTATATGTTGGAAAACTTACCTTTGGTCCGTGGCGGTTAGCCCTTGGAATTTGAACCTATGGTTTTTGGACCATGGCTTCTTGACAGACGTGTTGATCCCTAGTATTTGGTCCATGGTATTGGTTTGTTATGGTTTTGGACCATGGTATTGTGAGAGGCCTAAGACTATAAAAGGAGAAGAAGATCATTAGGCAAAGGCATGGAAAAAGTCTTGAATATCTGATGAAGGATGAGATCCAGTATGCAGGTCATGGGTTGCTTGAACTAAGCTAAGGAGGGATCCCACAAGTTGATGGAGAACAAGATCTAAGGATAGACCGAGATCACATGGTTTGAAATGAACTATCTCTATATGATTGATTATGTTTATTCTAGATCTGTATACTAACGCATGTAATGATCTGAACTGGGTATAACTTAAGTTTGAAATCGCTGCAAGTCATGATTGAATATTTATAGACCTATACGCGGGTTGGCTTTGGTAAAAGCGCGTATGTACGCGGGTTTGGTTTGTCCGAGTAGCGTATGCACTTTAATGTATGATTTTGATGATACAGTTGATTCAGAATAGTGTTGCAGAGTTTAGGGTTCTGCTCTGTGTTCTGGTGATTGTTGACAGGGTTCAGTGATTCAGTATTGGGAGATTCAGAGATTGATAATGCTAGTGTTGATTGTTTGTGAGCTTCAATGATATTGACGGGTCCAGTATGAAAATGTGATGAAACGTGGCCTTCATATTTAGAGTTGTGCTTCTGTGTATCCAGTCTGAAAATTGATGAAATGTGGTACCTGGAGGAGAGAAGATTGTAGGTCGGCACCTACGTACTAGTATCTTAGCTAGTACAAGAACTATGGGGGTTGTAGCTCCCTTCCAGGAGAAGCTCGAGAACGAGAGAGGGTTGTAGCTCTCTGCAGGTTGCAGCCTGCGTATTGGTAAAGGACTGCACGACTACATTGTAAAAGAAGTTTCTTATTAAAGGAAGATAGAAACAAATTGCAGCAGGTGGTTTTCACCCACATTGGGTTTCCACCTTATATCATAGTGTTCATGCGTGCTTCTTTTGTGTGATGATCTGTTCTGTTTATTGCTTCTGTTTATTATTCATATGGTCAATGAAGTTCTGATGCATTATCTAAAGATCAACATGTAATGGTTTATCTAACTTATAAATAATCTGGATATACGCTAGTTTCTTTAGACACATTCGCATATACACGCGGATATCCTTAACTGAAGTAGCGTATATGAATCTGAGTAAGAAATTGAAAAAGTTTTACTGATCTGATAATACTGATTCACCCCCCTCTCAGTATTATTTCCAACACTATGAACAATCAAAGCGTAAGAATGAATCTCAACAATGATGGAAAGGGAAAGATAAAGGTAAAGGTAAATGGAATCCAAAAGGAACAAGGCCTCAAAATGCATAAGAGAAAGAAAATGTTACACTTCAAAATAAGTTCAATGCGGCTAGAAAAGGATATGGACCACATCAACAACATAGAGGTGATTGTACTGGATAGTTGGAGTGTTGGACATGCATTAAGGAAAACCTTAAGAGAGATTGTCCACAGAATCAGGGTGGTAGGCCTCAGATCTATAGTTCACAGGAGGCACAAACTATTGGGGATTTTGGAAAAATCATTCCTCGTATCTATGTAGTGTTGGACAACAAACAACCATACCATCAGGCATCTTCATTGTAACACTCTCCTCCTGCATATACCCAAGTAACCTTGCCAATCAGGGTACACATGAGATGAGGGGCTAGTATGATCATATTTGAACTCTTGTGTGACCTTAAGGAAGTGAAACTAACATAAAATCACACACAGTCATCCAACATCAACAACAGAACCCTCAAGAGACATGCCAGCCACTCAGACAGCTTGTCCCTACGTCCCACTATTGTTATGGATCTCTTAGGCCATAGTCTCTCTCATGCTATGGGAAAGGGAGAGACCAGCAACCTAAATTCGCTCTCACAGGCTTACCTAGCAGTGACCAGAGACCAAACTTGCTAGTTTTGTGCCAGCGACCTCAGGATTTAAGCCAATTTTTTCAGGTCTAGAGCCCAGGCCACTGCCCAGAATCGAGTGATAGCTCGAAATTAGTAAAATTAAAGGGAAACAATGATGAAAAATCAATAATATGAACAAGACCATAAACATACCCCTACTAGCCATGACAAGCATTTCGTCAAACATATCATCAATATGTAACCTACAAATGTAAACAACATAGTTAAGTGTAGGGATCTCATATTTATCTGAGAATCACTATGAACCATTGTTCCCTTATGTCATTTGTTGCATTATCCTCTATTAGTTGATAGACGCATTATCCATTCATATACAAGTAAAAACATGTTGATAGCCATACATAGCTTATGTCATAAAATATAAATATAACCAGCATAATAGGAACATAAATACCATAAACATATCAGCCATCAAAATCCACTTATACATCAATACATTTATACATGAAAATCAAGGGAATGAATTTCTCATTAATGAATGCAATGAACCAACTGGAGATGGGACTACCACGTTCCACCTGACCATAGGTTGGTTGAGCCAAGTCTCTCTTCAGCCAATCACCCTCGTGCCATATTCCAATCATGAATGTGGGACTCATAGAGCACACCAAAAACACCAATAAACATGGATGCCACTGGAGTTCTCCGCCTACACCATCAGGAATTTGAGTGCCTCTTATTCTCTCATGGTTTATCATGCATCCACAGTCTGATACAGGGATCATTAGGCCCTACACTGAGACATACTCTCCAGTATTTACCGTGCATCCCATCTCGGCACCACTAGGCCTAACAGAGAAAAAATCTACCTCTTGGCTTTACCATATATCCCGCCATTCATTGACAAGGATTCTTAGGCCCACCGAGGCACACAATATGGCTTTACGCAACCCACAGTTCGGTCTAGGGGTTACTAGGCCAATGGCTTCGTGATCCTCAGTCTAGTTCAGGGACCAATTAGACCATGT
Organism: Pinus taeda; assembly: GCA_000404065.3. Classification (NCBI taxonomy): domain Eukaryota; kingdom Viridiplantae; phylum Streptophyta; class Pinopsida; order Pinales; family Pinaceae; genus Pinus; species Pinus taeda. The sequence continues at coordinate 25,221 of APFE030648700.1, read as the reverse complement.
GTTTGTCAATTCGAAGATCCACCCCTCAGCTTCAAATCCAATCTAGCCATCCCACATAAACCGAATGAGAGAACCCATCTCATCAAAGCTATCGGGAAATGGAAAGGCTAGGCTAAAAACATTGTCACATCTGGAAAAACCAATGACATGGTAGAAAAGAAACACATGCAATCCTAGGCATGCCAAATATAGCAAGGAAGATACACATGCAAGTCAATACCTGCAATGAAGCCTATTGTAGCTTCTTGATCCTGTCTTTCCCTGATTAATCTTTGCTTCCTCTTGCCTTCTTTGCCTTTCTTGTTCCAATGCTAAAGTGCTCCAAGAAAACTGTGTCCAAGAGTGAGAGAGAGAGAGAGAGAGAATAATGAGAGAGCTCCAAAGCTAAACTGATCAAGCCTTGCCCACTTATCCTCGGAAACCTTTTTATCAATGAGGCCTCTATTTTCTTCATTTTCCTCCTCACATGCAACCTTTGACCTTTCATCTTCCGTTTCTCCTAATTTCCTTTATTTTCATAAATAAAATGCCAATAAATGCCTCATGCCTTTCCAAAGACTTAGCCATTGCATTTTCCAATCTCCTTAGCCATAAACAACCAAATGAACACCCACACTAGGATGTCCTTCCCAACATTCAACTTGGAATACGTGTCCCATCATCCGTGGTATTTATATATTTTTACATGGAATTTTCATTAGGGTTGTTACAATCATTGAGATGGACAGTAAGATTTTTAATCAAGCAGTTTCTATTTTGATTGACCCTAGATATAATTGTAGTTATGTTAGTCCTGACTTGGTGGATAAGTGTCGTTTGAATAAATAAGTGCATGTAGAATCTTGGTTAGTGTAGTTGGCAACATGTACAAAGAAAAGAGTTCATCATTGGGTAAGATCTTGTGCATTTGAGTTGAATGGCATGTCTACATCAGAGTACTTGAACGTATTGTTGTTAGGATCATATAGTATGATATTGGGTATGGAATGGATATAAATTCATGGGACCAAGGTAGATTTTTATGACAAAGCCATTCAATGCTTGGATGACAATGGGGAACCAAGAGTCTTACAGGGAAAGAAGAAATCCTCATCAATTAGGATGGTGACAGCTACGTAGGTGGTGAGCACTAGTATTGCAGAAATAATGTTGCAACTCCTAGGGATTCCTACTTTACTTTTATCAACCCGGTAGTTCGTAACAAACTTGGAAGCGACGGTGTTGTATGAACAAGTACTAGCTCTTACTACAGGTTTTCACTTGGTCAGCTAGCGCAAGATCACTCGGAGCTTAAGCCAACTTCTATGAATTCTCAGAAGAAGCTTTTAACTATGATGGAAGAAAGAAAACTCTACGAGGACTATTCTACTTGCAGAAAGAGAAAGAAGACTGGAATGTAAAAGCAAACCCTAATTTACCCACTAACCCTACTTTTGCAAGAAAAAGAGATGAAAACTGATGAAATGAGTGCCATTGACCACTGAAAAGGTAAATTTCATTTATTCAAGCTACTTCTGAAAAGAAATGAGAGGAGAACATCTTTTTGTGATTTTGAGTGTTTTTATGTGAAATTATTATGATTGTGATTTATCTAGTTGTGATTGTGCAGAGGTTTGGTGGCAAAGGGAGATGGAGTTGGATGTTGCAGAGGTGGGGGTAGATCTGGAGAGGTCCTAAGAAGCCCCTAGTAACCTTCTAAAGACTTTCATTGCAATTGGATTTCGAAAAACCACTTACAGGAAATTCTACAGGAGGTTGCAAGGGATCTACAGGAGGATCTACAGGAGGAGGCCGAGAGCTATTTTTGGAGGTTTTGGAGGTGGAAAAGTGATGGGAAAGGGTAACTAAAGGCTAGATGAAGGTGTTGAGGTGTCTGGAGCTTGTCAAGGAAGATCAAGAGGGAACATGATGGCTGGATTTGTTCAAATGGCAAGAGGGAAGCTTATAGAGAAAGCAAAAATTAGGGCAGATTAGCGAAATGTTGCGAATGACTTGGGAAATCTGTGAGAAGTGAGCTAGTGCTGGCTGTTTTAGGGATGTATGGTGAGCTGAGGTGTCCTGCAAGAGATCTACACATCTACTTACAAAAACTGATCAAAGAAAGGACTAACTATACCATGAAAACAAAAATTTCTCTAGCTTGACCTAATTTCTGACCTACAAACAGAAAATGATGAACAATAACCTTTGAACAAAAAAGCATGCAGAGAGATCTATTGTAAAAGAACAGGAAATGATCTAGGCAACTGAATCTGAATCAATATATCAATCTTTCCAAATCAAGTCATCACACTAGAAATTGCATGGAAGAGCAAAACTATGTTTTTGGTGGCAGCAGTGGTGCCTTGACCTCAAATCATAGTCCCGGAAAGGGAGAAAGGAGATCAGGGCCTGTTGTTGGCCTTTTTGAATCTTATTATGTCATTACATTAACCTACTCGAGCAACTGAAACAAAAATAGCTATGCAAACCATCAAAATCAACCTAATCTAAACAAAGTAAAATGAATCTATGTAACAGAAATCAACTCATGAACTGAAGCAAAAACATATAAGTACAAAGAAAGAGGTGTTGGGAAGCTTGGGTTGGGCCCTAAACCAAGAGCTTCAGCCCTTTGAAATAGATTAGTGCTAGCTCAAAAACTGTTTCATCTTCATTATCAAAAATAATAGTCGCATTACATGAATTGTTCTCAAAAGAAACTCAAAAATGCGTTGAACAAGTGCTGCACAAAAGTGCGAAAATTCTAATAATGATCGGCTAACCTACTGAGGCTCTAAGCTGCCTTATTTATACACATGGATTCCTCCAACATTCCTCCTAAAATCAAGGAGCTCGACTTCCCAGAACTAGAGATAAACAGCAGTCCTTCTTTACCTGCTCGGCTGCCCATGTGGATGCATCAATGTGGACCTTTGTGCTCCGAGTTGCTAAAGGAGGATTCAAGGAAAGGGGTCATAAATGAAGGAGACACCCCCCTACAAATCCTCTTTCCTATTTTCCTCGATCATTTTTTTCCATTTGCTCATAAATCCCTTGACTTTGTCCAAAATTGACCAAAAAATCTGCATAAAGCACACATTAGACTACATGGCAAAATGATTAACCCAAATCAATCTATTAGCATCAATATATTCAAAAACATGCAATAAATGGATGAGAATGGTGGATTAAGTTGAATTAAGAGGCAAAATGAGCCCATAAAATTACCCATTTTTGGGGCTCATTAGCAAAGCATATTCACAAGAAAGGGTGTGTGTTATCTGCAGTACATATCAAACAAAGGTAAGGAAGTTGAGGATGTGGATGTTTTGATAAGGTTCTTAGTTCTACAACAGTTTTAGGATGTATTTCCTGAAAATATTTTAGAGTTTCCACCTCACAGGGAAGTATACTTTTCTATTGAGTTGGTGCCAAGGGCAGCGTCAGCCTCAAAAGAACCTTACAGGATGAGCACTCCTGAGTTGGTAGAGTTAAAGTTGCAGTTGAAAGAGATGCTTGACAAAGGATACATTAGGCCAAGTGTATCTCCATGGGGCACACCGGTATTATTTGTGAAGAAGAAGGATGGTACTCTCAGGTTATACATTGACTACAGACAGTTGAATAAAGTTACTATCAAGAACAGGTATTTGTTGTCGAGAATTGATGAATTTTTTATCAACCTAAGGGAGTAGCAGTGTTTTTAAAGATTGATCTGAGATTCGGATATCACCAAGGATGGATTAAAGAGGATGAAATTTACAAGCCAACTTCCCATAGGAGGTATGGGCATTATGAGTTTGTTGTAGTTCTATTCGATTTGACTAATGCTCCAACTGCCTTTATTTGTTTGATGAATAGTGTGTTGCATACCTGTTTGGACAAGTTTTTTATTGTGTTCATTGATGAGATATTGGTATATTCTAAAAATGAGGAAGAGCATGTCAAGAATTTGGCAGCAATGTTGAGGTTTTTGAGAGAGCATCAGTTATATGCTAAGCTCAGCAAGTGCACTTTATTTCAGACTTAGGTACATTACTTGGGACATGCTGTCTCTAAGGAGGGAATAACAGTAGATCCAAAAAATGTGAGAGCTATCATGGAGTGGGCATATCCTAGAAATGTAGATGAGGTGAGATCCTTCATGGGATTTGTAGGTTACACGAGAGGTTCATCAAGAACTTCTCACATATTTCTTATCCTATTACATCATTTCAGAGGAAAGGTAAGAAGTTTGAATGGACAAAAGAGTGTGAGGCTAGTTTTGAGTAGCTTAAGCAATTGTTGACACATACTCCAGCATTAAAGATCACAGATCCAGACAAAGAATTTGTAGTATGTACATATGCATGCAAGAGAGAACTCGGTGGATTCCTTATGTAGGAAGGACAGTTAGTATGCTATGAGTCATGGAAACTGAATAAGCATGAGAAAACTATCTAACACATGATCTTGAGCTAGAAGTGATCATAGATGCATTGAATATGTGGAGGCATTATCTTCTTGGTAGGAGGTTTGTATTGATGAGTGATTGTTGAAGAAAGTGTAACTAGGTTCGGTTTTCATGACATTGTAATTATGATTTCTGTAAACAAGAAATCGAATTTATTATTATTCCTTGTTGCATGGGTTTCATGAGCAAGAGGTTTATCTTATAGATGGCTCCGATTGAGAGCCTTAGGATTTATTATTAAAGAGTCAAAGTCATGAAGATCTCTTCTTGAGCAAATATAAAATGTATATGAGTCAACCTAGAGTCTAGATCAACCCTTCAAGATAAGAACAATCCTCCTAAAGACATCAGCAAGCTAAACGATGAAGAAACACAATCATGTCGACCTACAAAATGAATTAAATACACTCATGTCAGCTCAATGGAAAAGACACAACTCTTCATGAATACACGTCGGCTAAATATGGAGAGAAAACCACTATATATACCCATCTAAGGTCAGTGCAACAATGAAGAACAAAATATCGGACAAGTCTCTGAAATCTCAGATGTGTGCAGGACAGAATCTCGGATTACTCTATGATTTTGGATGATGCAGTCTCAGTGATAGTTATAGTAAAGTCCTCACATATCCCTCTGTTGTCTCAGCCTAGTTACAGGGTCACAATGATAGTCTTAACATTCATAAGGAAGGATCTCAGTGAAGTATATATCATAGACACATTCATCACTATAATCATGATCCTAATGAAGATGAATATCTCAGTTATAATCCTAGTGAAGATAAGTTCATGATGCAGATCTCGGTGCATTGATGAAGATATGTTATCAAAGTCATGACGAAGACAATGTAGAGACCTCGTTGACATGGTGATAACCTCAGTAAGAATTCATTTATGATATTGGTGAAGGCACCGCTATGGTGAGACAGTCATGATCTCGATGAGTTTAGGAGCAGACCTCACGGAGATCTTAGTGGTATGGTGAAGACCTCGGTGAAAGTGCAGCAATTATGAAGCAACAGTGATGATGATCTCAGCAGTAATAGAGAAGAGGATTGTTGTCTTGGTCTTGGAGTGGCATGATAGGTCAAGGGTCATGGTCTTGGTATTCGTCAATTGAAATCTCTATAAGAAGGATTTTGTGCAGATTTTCGTCTCCAAGAGGGAGAGGTTTTGGCCTTGGTAGAAAGCCAACGTCTTGTGTTCTTGTCTCTTGTATTTTCGTAACTGCTTAATGAATTAAGAAATACACACTCTAATAATAATAATTGAAGATTGGAATAAGAAGAAAAATTGAAAAACACCTCACAAATAGTTATCATGACTAGAAGAATCTCATTAATTCTAATTGTCCTAGATTCTTCAATATGGTATCAGAGATAAGGTGTTAAAGTCAAAGGAAAGGAAAAAAAAGAGACATAAAAGGATCAATTTTTAAGAAGAGCATCAAATCAAGTTGGAGGGCTCTAACAAAATTAAAGGATCATACTACAACAATAGTCTACATCTGCAAGGGTTTTTTAGTATGCAATCAAGTAGACAGTCTACAACAACAAGAGATTTTATGTTCACAATCATCATCAAAAGGCCACCAAGACCCTCATCAAATTTTCTACAAATTAAGGAAGCTCAAAGACCTAAAAAACAAAGATTACATCATCTTGGAGAAGGTCGAAGTCCTTGAAGCAGTCATGATCTACACTACAAATGAAGGAAAAGTATATTGAAGGCAATAAGGTATGGGCATCTTCAAAAGGATTGTCTCCTTTACCTAGAAGAAGATCATATGAATCATCCTCGTTAGAAGGAGCAACCTATTCTATTAAGGAAAGGCTTTCTCATTTGAAAGAAGATCATCCAAAAATAATCTCTCATACATCTTCTTCAACATGATCAAGGTGAAGATTTTATCTTCACATCTCAAGTAATTATCTTTCATTTTATAATTAATTTTTTTAAATGACTTCATGATTGTAAGGAGATATATAAATTGGTTAGGTTATCAAGATTCCTTGCATAAGAAAGGAGGATAGGTATAATCCCTAGAAGAGAATTCATATGAAATCAATCCTAGGTCCTCTCACCCCTATGTAGCAGGAGAGGTGACATAGAAGAGAGATATGAAATACTAGAAAATATACTCTCTGAAATGAGGTTAAGAAGGTCATATCACTTAGAACTAATTGAAGGTATCAAAGAATGAAGGAATATCTTCATAAGATCTCAATCGGGAGATATGGGAAAGATGATAAGAAGATGATCATCATTGATATACTAATTGATAAGAAAGGTAACAAATGTCTGTGAACAATAAGGTTACCTCATTTGACAATTTGTGGTCTCTATGTTAGATAGAAAAGGACAAGTTGTGGGAAAATATGTTGAAGGTTAAAGGACTCAAACATGTGCAGAAAGGAAAGGTAAGGTTGGTCCTAAAACAAGATAGAATTGTATAGTTAAGATTCAATACTATGGAAAGATGATGGAAAGAAGCTTATATCACCAGAAAGATGGAGGAAGTTGAAGAAAAGGGCCAAGGAAAGAGGGAGTAGCAGGTCTCTACAATGATTGAGATAGTATCCCTCACAAAAGGGTCCTATCTTAAGCTCCTAAATCTTGTGTTATAGATATGACCATAAGATGCATCGTGGCATCCTGGAAGCATTAGAAACAACATCTCATGACCATGGGAATCTTGAAGGAAATAATCTATGATAGTCAAACATGAAGGATATAGCTCTTGGGAGCCTCATTGGACATTGTAGGAAAGGAAGAAGTCATCTAGGACAAGGCTCATCATACAAAAAGGAAACATTTTCCAGATGGGGATATGAAAGATCCTCAAGATTCTCTGATGGAATCCTCATCGGAGAATTCACTAATATAGAGAGGAAGCAATTGTTTCATCAAGAACTCCTACTTATGGAATTCATGGGATGGTAGGATGAAGAAAATCAAGGGATTGAAGATCTTTTCAATCAAGGAAGCTGTTGGAAGAATCTTAGATGGCCTAAAGTTAAAATGAGGTATGTATGCTTGAGTTTAATATTATAACATCATGGCGTATGGTTGCAGGTAACATGGATCACTATTTCTATCTTGAGAAGCATGATCAAGGGAAAAAGGATCTCCTACTTCGAAAGGATGCAAAAAGGCATAAGTCGCACTAAGATGAAATCAACATAATATGTCCTCGTATGAAGTATGAGGAGGTTGACTACAATTAAGAAACTCTAGTTGAAATCTCCTAGGAATGGAATGTGAGAGGAAGGAAGAGATCATGAGATATGCAACCATGATGAAGGCGATCAACATCCAAAAGACCAAGAAGACTTGACTAGGAAATCTCCTGGAAGGATATGAAGACTCTGATAAGAGTCTGAAAAGATGAAGACCCTTGACAATGGATATATTTGGGAGATGTCTCAACATGAATGTTGTACCTACAGGAAGATGTAATGATGAAGAGCCATCTAGTAAGTTATGATTTTATTTAATGTTATTTTTTGATTTCTTAAATAATATCTGGATGAGTGCATGCAGTGCCACTGGAACAAGAGTTGTATTACAAGTATAACTGGCATTCATGTGGTGGATGAAAATTCCTGAAAGAAGCATGATGTGAAAGAAGTAGATATATGATGAAGATTCCAGATATGTACCAAGAAATTCACTTTCCATGAAGAAAGGAATGACATGACGAACTGAGAAGGAAAGTGATCGATGGTTGATGCCCTACAAGGAAGAATCTCAATTGAATTTCATGACATCAAGGAAAGAAGTTGATCAAGAAGTTGAAGGACCCACGAAGAAGAAGTTGTTGATGAAAAGGAGAGTCCATTGTTAAGAGGGAGCTTTGACAAGTCCCTGATTAAGAGGGAGCTTCAATTGGATCACCCCTGATTAAAAAGGAGTGACAGTTTTGTTTTTATATTTCATGTGTCATGCACTAGACCAAGACTAACAGCCGTAAGTCTTAGTGAAGGCCATGCAAATAAATGTAGACACATGATGGATGTATCCTCCTTAATTGAGAGGGAGAGATAGACGCAACATTCTTGTCTTTACCTGGGAAGAAAGAATGGAAGGATTGAGTAATCATCTGGCATCTAATGCTCTTTAAGGATGTGTAGGGAATCCAAGATAAGAGTAGACAAGAGGACTGATATTTTTTTAGGGCTGAGAACCCAAGATAAGATTAGTCCTAGAAGGGCATACTCAATGAGCACCCGGGTGGGTATGTACCTTGAGAGACAATGATGAAGATCTCTATAGTCATTGGCCTCGCCAACATTATGCTATGATTTAATGAGAGATAGAGCTGTCAGGCCTTGTTGTGGAAACAATGTTGGTTACTGTATGCTATACAGATGGGTTACCAATCTGATTCTTCTTATGATAAATTCTTTAGATTGAGAATGACCAAGTACCATTATGAATACCTCCCTAGTTAAGTGGGAGTGTTGAAGAGATTGTAACTAGGTTCAGTATTCATGACATTTTAATTATGATTTTTGTAAACAATAAAATGAATTTATTATTATTCCTTGCCCCATGGGTTTCATGAGAAAGAGGTTTATTTTATAGATGGCTCCCATTGAGAGCCTTATGATTTATTATTAAAGAGTCAAATTCATGAAGAGCTATTCTTGAGAAAATATAAAATGTATATGAGTCAACCTAGAGTCTAGATCAACCCTCCAAGGCAAGCACAATCCTCCTAAAGACATCAACAAGCTAAATGATGAAGAAACATAGTCATGTTCGCCTACAAAATGAATTAAATACACTCATGTCGGCTCAATGGAAAAGACACAACTCTTCATGAATACACGTTGGCTAAATAGGGAGGGAAAAACACTATATATACCTAGCTAGGGCCAGTGCAATAATGAAGAACAGAATCTCAGACAAGTCTTTGAAATCTCGGATGGGTGTAGGACAAAATCTCGGATTACTCTGTGATTTCGAATGATGCAGTCTTAGTGATAGTTACAGTAAATTCCTCGCATATCTCTCTATTGTCTCGGCCTAGTTAGAGGGTCACAGTAATAGTCCCAACATTCATAAAGAAGGATCTTAGTGAAGTATATATCATAGAGACAATCATCACTGTAATCATTATATCTATCATGATCCTAATGAAGATGAAGATCTTGATTATAATCCTAGTGAAGATAAGGCCATGATGTAGATTTTTGTGCATTGATGAAGACATGTTATAAAATTCATGAGGAAAACAAGGTAGAGCCCTCATTGAAATGGTGATAACCTCAGTAAGAATGCAATTACGATTTCACTGAAGGCAAAACTATGGTGAGACAATCATGATCTCTATGAGTCTAGGAGCAGACCTCATGGAGATCTCAGTGGTATGGTGAAGACCTCGGTGAAAGTGCAACAATGATGAAGCAACAGTGATGATGATCTCAACAGTGACAGAGAAGAGGATTGTTGTCTTGGTCTTGGAGTGGCATGATAGGTCAAGGGTATCGGTCTTGGTATTCGTCAATTGGCATCTCTATAAGAAGAATTTTGTGTGGGTTTTTCTCTCCAAGAGGGAGAGGTTTTGGCCTTGGAAGAAAGCCAACATCTTGTGTTATTGTATCTTGTATTTTGGTAACTATTTTATGAAGTAAGAAATACACACTCTAATAATAGTAAGTGAAGATTGGAATAAGAAGAAATTTTGAAAAACATCTCACTAATAGTTATCATGACTAGAAGAATCTCATTAACTCTAATTTTCCTTGATTCTTCAATGGTGATCATAGTGGATTGAGGTATCTATTTGACGAGCCGAATTTGAACGCCAGGCAAGCTAGATGGTTGGTCCCAATCATTGAGTTTGATTTTGAGATTAGATACATCAAAGGAAAGTAAAATAGGGTTTCATATGCTCTTAGCACGCAGATACATGTAAATCATATAGAAGCTATGAGTTTCTATGGGATAGATCTACTAGATAGGATCTTGTAGGTAGGTCAAAAAGATGTTAGGTACATGGAGCTTAGGCATAGGTTACAATAGAGTATAGGTATGGGTACAGGTATAGGTATAGGTGCAGGTGTACAGGATGTTGACTATTGTCTCACAGTAGATGGATTGATCAGATTTAGACACGGGATATATGTGCCAGACAAGAGCGAGCTCAAGAAGGTGATTTTGAGGGAGTTTCATGTGAAACCATATTAATGTCACCCAGGCTATTAGAAGACATTGACTGCAGTGAAGAAGTTTTATTATTGGTCGAATCTGAAGAAGGATGTAGCAGAGTTTGTGGCTAGGTGTTTAGATTGTCAGCGAGTGAAGGCAGAGTGTAAGCATCCAGGCGGACTGTTATAGCTGATTATGATTCCAAAATGGAAATGGGAGGTAATTTCCATGGACTTTATCATAGGTTTATTGATGATGATACAACATGATTCCATCATGGTTGTGGTGGAAATGTTGACAAAGGTTGTGCACTTCATTCCAGTCAAGTCTACATTCTCACTTAGTGATGTCTAGGATTAGGGGCAGAGTTGGCCTTCAGTACAGCATATAATCCGCACACTGATGGGAAGACATAAAATGTCAATAGAATATTGGAGGATGTGATGAGGATGTATGTGATGCATCAGCAACAGAAGTGGGAAGAGTACGTTCCACTGCTAGAGTTCGCTTACAAAAATGGGTATCAGGAATCCTTGAGTCTGAGTCTGTTTGAGGCATTGTAAGGGCGGAGTTGCAATACTCCCATTAGTTAGAGTGATTCGTTGAACATGGTGTTGATTGGATCAGACATGTTGGCATACATGGAGCAGGAAATGCATGTAATCAAGAAGGATTTAAATGCAGCAGAGGATAGGCAGAAGAGCTATGTATATTAGAATAGGGTGTTCAAGGAGTTTTAAGCTTGGGAAAAAGTGTACTTACACATAAAACTGAAGAAGCGATCCTTGCGGATTAGATCATGTGCCAAGTTGGCACCACATTTTTTTGGATCTTTTGAGATTCTTGAGACGATCGAAAGAGTATCCTATAAACTTGCACTGCCTCCGGCAATGAAAGTCCAAGATGTTTTCCATGTGTCATTTTTTAAGAAGTATGTTAAAGAGGTTGATCATGTGATTGACCAAAACCACAGTGTGCATTATAGAAAAATATGTTCATGCTTTGAAATCGAGCAATCGAGCAGGTTAAATTGTAATGGAAGCACTTTGTGCCCGATGAATCTACATGGGAGATGGCACATCAAATGCGAGCTACGTATCGTTCATTGTTTGCTAGTCGAGGCAAGGAAATTTTGGATGATGACATGTATATGTTTTGGCATATGTTTTGGTGTGATGTTTAGGTATATGTACATATGTATATGGATGTAAATACCACCGTGAGAAATGTTATAAAGCTCCAATAAGTGGTATGGGTGTCATATCATTATAGTTGTCGTGTTGTTATGTTGTCATGTTGGTTTTCTTCTCAGCAGGGTGATCATTGTAAATACTACATCGCGCTAGGTTATAAATCTCCATTAGAAGAATGTTTGCTTTTCAGCAGTTTTGCTGAGGTATAGGTGTGGTTGAAGATCGAGGATGGTGTCCCCCAAGGGAGAGGGTTTTGTAACATCCCTGGTGAAAATTCCATGTAATAAAAGTTAATAAAGGAAAAATAATAACCACAGATTATGGGACACTTATTCCAAGTTGAATATTGGGAAAAACATCCTAGTGTGGGTGTTCATTTCGGTTTATTATGGCTAGGAAGATTGGCAAAGGAAATGGAAAAGGCATTTGGAAAGGTAAAGTGGCATTAATTGGTATTTTATTTATGAAAATAATGGAAATTAGGAGAAAATGAAGGTGAAAGGTCACAGGTTGCATGTGAGGAGAAAAATGAAGGAAAATAATGGAAAATGAAGAAAATAGAGGCATAATTGATAAAAAGGCTTATGTGGATCAGTTGGAACCTTTTTGTCAGTGTTACCTTCTGTCAGTTTAGTTTTTGAGTTCTCTCTCTATTCTCTCTCTCTCACACTCTTGGACACTCAGAGTTTTCATGGAGCATTTCAACTTTGGATCAAGAAAGGCAAAGGAGGCAAGGAGGAAGCAAAGATCAAGTAGAGGAAGAGTAGGATCAACAAGCTACAACATGATTCTCTACATGTATCAATTTGCATGTGTGGTTTCCTTGCTATATTTGGCATGAATGGTGTTGCATGTGTGTTCTTGGTTCTCTTTTTGTCAGTGGCATGGGTTTTTCTAGGTGCGACAGTGTTTTTCAAACTAGTCTTGCCTTTTTCGGATAACCATGGTGTGATGGGGTTCTCATGTTTTTGTTGAGGTGCATTACCAGATGGATTCAAAAATGAGTGAGGTGAATCTCTAAATAAAAGAACACATGACCTAGTAGCCCCTGAACCGAATTGTGGGTTGGGTAAAAACGGATTTTGTGTTGTCTCGGTGGGCCTAGGAATCCTCGATGGGAGAATGGCGAGATATACGATAAAGCCTGGAGGTGGGTGCTCTCCATCAAGCCTAGTAATCATGGGATGGGATATAAGGTAAAGCCTAGAGAGTGGAGTCTCGGTTAGGGGCTAGTGATCCGATGTGGATTGCGGTAAATTCTAGAGACTAGGAGATAGGAAAATTCCTCATGGTGTAGGTGGAGAAATCTGGTGGCATCCTTGCTTGTTTTGGCCTAGTGACCTGGTGGAGATCATGGTAAATCCTGTTATTACATGTCTATTGTTATGGCCTAGTGATCCAGTGTGGATTGCGGTAAAGCCTGGTTTCTATTAATGAGGATGAGGTGGGTTAGCCTCAGGATGCCCTAATTAGTTCTTTTGGTTGAGTCCCACATTCATGCTTAGAATATGGCATGGGGGTGATTGGCTGAAGAGAGATTTGGCTTAGCCAATCTATGGTCGAGTGGAACATGGTAGTCCCATACCGTGTTGGCTTTTGCATTCACTAATAAGAGGTTGTTTCTTTGGTATCTTATCTATAAATGTACTCCTTTATATGTGGATTCTCTGGCTGATGTATCCTTGATATTTTTGTTGTTTTTACGTTGGTTATAAGCATGTATTATTACAGTGATGATCTATGGCTCTCCTCATGTTTTTATTTGTAAATGAATGAATAATGTATCTATGACCTAATAGATTATAATTCAACTAATGATATAAGGGAACACTGCTTCTTAATGATTCTCAGATAAGTATGAGACACCTATGGTAAGATTTGTCATTTAAACCTATGGATTACTTGTTTGTGACATGTTTGAAAAAATTCCTGTCATGGCTAATAGGCGTCCAGTCTATTCCTTGTTGATGTTTTTGCAAATGTATCTTTGTTCCACTGTGCAAATTAATTTATGAACTTGTCATTGAGTTTTGGGCAGTGACCTGGACTCTGGGCCTGAAAAAGTGGCACAAATCCTGAAGTCGAAAGCATGGGACTGAGGAGAAAATTCCCTAGATGCACCCATGCCTTGTTGTGGGAGTGACTAGAGCCTCATAAACGTACCCTTGTCTATATCAAGGGAGCGTCCAAGGGTTTAATGGACTAAAAACTCAATGGGACATAGCGAATGGTCATGGGGATGACTGGGAAGGCTTCTGAGAGTCCTGTAGTAGGTATGGAAGGTTTTTGTTGTGGGTTTCCATCGATTCCACTTCCTTAAGGTCACCTAGGAGGTTGAATCCCATTATAGTGGCCTCTCGTCACATATTTACCCCATTTAGTCAGTTACTTGGGTAGATGTGAGATGAGGGTTTTACATCCGGGATGAGTAGAAAAAAAGAGTCAATTGCTTTGAGTAGTGTTGGTTGAATACATTGCAGCATGTGAAGTAAGCAAAGAAGTTTTCTAGTTGAGGAAGTTGCTATCCAACCTGTTTGAAGGACCGATGGACCCTACATTTATACATTGTGATAACACATGTTGCATAAGGTTGTTTAAATGACCAATGTTCCATGGAAAGACAAAGCACATAAATAACAAGAATCATTACATATGAAAGTGGGTGCAAGATGGAGTGTTGCAAATACAATATATCTCCACTAATGAGCAGGTAGTTGACATTTTGAAAAAATATTCCTAATAAGAATCTTATGTATTTGAGAGACAAGATTCGATTAGTTGATATATCGTCCCTACTTGAGAGGGAGAGATAGACACATCGTTCTTGTCTTCACTTTGTAAAGAAAGAATGGAGGATTTGGTAAGCATATGGTTTCTTATACTCTTTGAGGATGAGGTAGGGCATACAATAGGTAAGAGTAGTTGAAGAGGAAATTCCTTGAGAATGTGTTATTCCAAGACAATAATTGTCGTAAAAGGACACATCCTTTGAACCTTTAGGTGGGGTATGTGCCTTAATAGATAACGATGATGGTGTCTATCAGCCATTGGTCTCACCAACATGGTGTTCTAAACTTGTGGAGAGATAAAGTTGTTAGTCAAGGTCTTACTATGTGATAATGTTGGTTTGTATGATGAGATGCGAAGAGATGAGCTAATGATAACTTATAAGATGGCTTACCAATCTAACTCTTATTATGAGATCTCTTTAGTTTGAGAATGTCCATGTATCATTATGAATACCTCCTTAGTTAAGAGGGAGTGTTGAAATGTGTAACTATGTTCGATATTCATAAATGTGAAATGAAATCATGATTCTTTCATATTGTAAAAATAAAGAAAATTTATTGTTGTTATTTTTGTAGCATGGATTTCATGCTCAAGGTCATTTTATTTAGAGGTCAAGCATCGATTGAGTGCCTCTACAGTTTGTCCTAGTGTCGAGAAGTCAATAGAGTCATTGTTATATGAAGAATACCCCATTGGGAACATTGTAACAAGTCAAAATAATTATCTTTATATTTAAAAGTGTCAAAATAGCCTCTAAGACCAATTCAGACTTACAGCTAAGAAGTCAGCCTCATTAGGACATGTCATACTCCTTCGAAGCCTATATATAGGAGGGAACACGGCCTCCTATGGACACCCACTCACTTCTCATCATCCAAGCGAAGGAGAAGCATAAGAAAGGAAAGTGAAGAAGGATAGAAGGATGAAGGACATAGTTCTTGGTTTATTTCTCTGTCTCTCTCATGCACACATGCAAAAGGAAGGCTAGGGTTTTGCAGTTGAAAGGTCGAAATTGTGAAATTTGCGGAAATAAGGTCGAAGAAAGGACTCTCAACTCAACTAAAAACCCTAGAAGGAGAATCAACCCAAGCAAAGGTTAAAGGAAGCCTTGGAAGCCCTAAATTTTCTCACATGTGTGGAAACAACAACTCTTGCAAGGGCCTAAAATTTCAGATATGCAGTGGAGGATGCAATTTTGTAGTTGGGGGTTGAAATTGTGCAGCTAGAAGAGATTTGACTTGGATAGAAGAAGCACATCATCAAGAAGGTCTAGCTTGTTCTTGGAAGGGTATTGGTATTAGTCTAGAGGTCTTGGAATACTTCATTTGAAGAATCTATAAGAAGACAAGGGATTTGTTGGTTTTCCTCTCAAGTGGAGAGTTTTTTGCTTTGGCTTGTAGCCTACATCCTATGTTCCTGTGTAATATTGATCATCTTGTTTTGGTAGTTGTTTTATGATAAGAACAATATAATAATAAGAGAATAAGCTAATAATTAAAACAAAAAAAATTACATCACAAGTAGTTATCAAGCTTAAGAGAAATCTTCTTAATTGTATCCCTCTATATTTCTCAACAAAATGGGAGGGTATTAAAAATGGGGACATACAAAGGGGAAGATAGAATTAGGGACATGGATAAGTTTTGAGAATGGGAGACATAAAACTAGGGTAATATAGATGGGCATATAGAAATAGGGACAAGGGTTAGATAATAGAAAGGGAGGTTCATAATTTGGGATATTTTTAGAGGGGGAGATAAAATAGGGACATGATTAGAGAAAGAATGGGAGGTGTATTGCATAGGGAATAAATATGCAAAGATAGAAGTGAGAAAAGGGATAGATTTACATAAAATGCATAGAATGGGGAAGAAAAGGGAAGAAAGAATAAGGAAAACAGAGCCAAATAAAGTCACCAAATTCTGAAGATAATACTCCTATGTTTGTAGTAATGTTGTAACCTGTGGAGAGAAAAATTAACTCTAGTGGGAGCTTGTTGGTGATTGCATGAAGATAAACCAAATCAATTTCCCTGAACTTTGATAAGGGCATGATTTATGTAGATTACCATCTGTTGCTACTAGAATTATCTTCAAAAACCTACTTCTTCTCAGTGACATGTTAGAAATTCATAAAAATTAAATTAACTCTCCCATTTTATTAGATTGTTAAGAAGAGGATCTTCCCGCCAAGTTTTTAGGAAACCCTCTACATAACCATGCCAGCAAGTTGGTTTTCATGATTACACACATTTTTTATTGTTTTTTTTCATGCTTTCTATTTTCTGATTTTTTTTCCTTATTTATTTATTTATTTAATTTAAGGAAAAGAAACAAATCAAAAAGTACTCACAGTAGGCTTAAAGTCATTCCTGCCCACCATTTCCAATTTTGTTTGTTTCCTAATATGTTGAATGAAATCCTCCTTGGTAATCAGTTGATGATAAAGTCTGAGCATATGCCCATTTACGAGGAAAATGGTCCCTTTCTCATAAATGGTCTTCGTTTCAACTACTCCATTATTGAAAGCTTTAACTACCTCATAAGGTCCCAGCCAGTGTGTGTGGAATTTCCCCTTAAAAATTTTAAATCTAGAGTCAGAGAGGAGCACCCAAACACCTAATTGGAACTACTTATTCTTGATCATTTTATCATGCCATTTTCTATGTTGTTACTAGATCAAAATGGTTTATTGGACAACATCCCTCCTCATCTAATGAAGCTCATTCAACTGAAAGAGATGTTGCTATTGTGCATCTAAGAGATCTAATCCAATATGGACTACAATTCTAAATTTTTTGATCTGGAACTCAATTGGTAACAGGACCTACTTTCTATATACAAGCTTGTAAGGTGTGCGACCGATATTGTTTCTCCAAGTAGTTATGTACACCCACAAGGCCTCAGGTAGCCTAGCTTCCAAATACTTTCTGTGAATGTTCATTATCTTTGTTAGGATGGACTCTATCACCTTGTTTGTGGACTCCACCTAGCCATCGACTTTGGATGATATGGAGAGGACTTTTACTGCTTGATCTTGTATTAATCTATAATTCCCTTCACCAAATTAGATGTAAATTGCAATCCAGGGCCAGTAAAAATCTGTCTAGGAACACCAAATCTAGTAAATATTTCATCAAATAAAAAATTAGAAATAAACCTTTCGACAACAAAAGGACGAAACCTAGCTTCAACCCACTTTGTCTCAAAATCAATAAAAACTAAGATATACATCTTGTTTAATGATGTAGGCACAATGGGTCCAATGAAATAAATAATCCATTTTTATAGGGTCTCTACCATAACTTGTAGACACAATGGAATTTCATCATCTTGTACGAGTCAACCCATTCCCTGGTCGCATTGACTAACATACTATTGGGCATCCTTGGAGAGGGAAAGCCAAAATATCCACCACGAATCACTTTGTATGTTTTTCTTCTGTCTGTGAAATGACCCCCACAAGGTTCATCATGGGTTTCTTTTAGGATTTCAAACACATCTTCGTCTCTTAGAAATTTGAGAATAATCAAATCAAGTCCAATGCAAAATATCTCTCCTTGAATCCAGGAATATGAAGCATTATTTTTAACAAATTTCAACTTTTCTCTACCAAATAGGTGAGGTGGTGTTTTCCTTGTTACAAGATTATTTTCTATATTTTCAAACCAAGGTGAGTTAGTTGATAGAACAAATAAATATTCATCGGGAAATGAATCATCTATAAGAATATCTTAACTAAGATTATCTAATATAGAAAGATAATCATCCACAACATTAGATTTTCTAGGTCTATCAATATTTGTAATATTAATTTCCCGCAGTAATAAAAACCACCTAGTAACCCTACCACTAGTAAAAGATTTATTCATTAGATATTTTATTATAGAGTGATAAATATGAACAAATATTTTGTAACCTGTTATGTAGTGTTTGAATTTAATGATATCAAAAACTACAGCTAAAAATTGCTTTTCAGTTACCATATAGTTTAATTCAACATGTAACAAGTTTTTACTTACAAAACGTATAACATAAGACGATTGATTTTATTCCTATCATAAGGTTGCACCAACAATAGTATCCAAGGCATCAAAGGAGATATGAGAAGGGGACAATTAGGTCCCCTCAAGACAGGTGCCTTTATTAGTTTCTCCCTTAATTCCTCAAAGGCGCGTTGGAAAGCTTCAGTCCAAGAGAAATCAATGTCTTTAGCTAATAAAAAAAAATAGGTGAAGCCATCTTAGAGAAGTCCTTAATGAACCTCTAGTAATATCCTGCATGACCAAGAAAACCTCTCACTTCCCTTTGAGATTTGGGCAATGGTAGGTGGATAATGATCTCAACCTTTGTAGGGTCCATCTAAATACCCTCATTGTAAATCAAGTGTCCAAGAAATATCTCTGCTTTACACATCAATATACATTCATTATTGCTCAAAGTGAGGCAGGCTTCCTGACACCTAATCAATACCTTCTTCAAATTCTAAAGGGAAACTGAAAAATAATCACCAAATATGGATAAATCATCCATGTAAACCTCTACACAATCGAGATCAATAAAGATAGTTAATACTACCCACTAAAAGGTAGTATAGGCATTGCAAAATCCAAAGGGAATCACCCAATAGGTGAATTTTCCCCATGGACATGTGAAAGTGGTAGTTTATTGATCTTTAGGTGCAATCTTTATCTGGTTGTACCCACTAAAGCCATCCAAAAATGAGAAGTACTTCTTTCCTGCTAGGGAATCCAGTACCTGGTTGATAAAAGGAAGTGGGAAGTAATATTTGAGAGTGGCCTTATTTATTTCTTGATAGTCAACACATATTCTCCACCTCCCATCTTTTTTGAGGAAAACTACCAATGGGGAGACCCATCAGCTATCCGAAATCAGGTAGATGAAACTGATATCCAGGAGTTTTTTAAGCTCTTCTTTAATGATGTCCCAAAGTGCAGCGTTCATTCTACGTTGAGTTTGTTGGACAGGTCGAGTCCCTTCCTAAATATAGATATGGTGAGTGCAGGTATCAAGAGGGGTGCCCCTCTATTGTGCTATTCAAAAACCCCCCCATTTATTGATTTAATAGTTAATATTCTATTAATAAATGGGGACCCTTTATTTAAAACCCTCCAAGAAAAATTTAGCACTTAGGCGCTTTCTTTTAAATTTTTAGAAATAAATCAAGATATCAAGTCAAATCCCTTTAAGACTAGAAAATTTCACTTTTTTCGCATATCACTCGACCAAGTGTGTCAAAGGTTAATTAACAAACCAAAATTTGTGAATTGCGATGGAAGGGATCACCGAATTTAACTTAGGATATCATTAGAATTTTCATTCAAAGCTAAGACTTAAGGTATTCATTGTAAAATGAAGCGGTTATCGCAATCACATATCAGCTTTCACAAAATACATAACTCACAAAGCATGTCATAATATGTGAAATGCGATATTACGGTAGAGTGAGCCAATACTTATCGCATTGCGACACTTTACTTAAAATCCAATCTTATGAACTGTAAGAGTTTGCGAAGTGTGATAGAACAGTTGAAGAACAAATTGATGACGAAGAAGTGGTTGGATTGCTAGGAATGTGGGCCTTCATTCTTCCTAATGAAGAATCACAAGAAGCATTACCTATCGCAACCAGGAGTGGGAGCACTATTGATTTGCCACAAACAAATAAAAAAACTAAAAACATCAACTCCAGCTCCCAAAGATAAAGCAATGGGTAAGAAATCTTCCCCCAAATGCACTCAAATGACTCCTCCTCAGTCAAATTCTTCACCTTCAGCTAAAAATCTGCTCGTATCTGATGAAATGGAATACAACATCGTTGAAGATATGAAAAAGACTAGGGCTAATATTACATTCCATGAGCTTAGAAAGTTAAAACATCAACATAAACTATTTCTCAAAGAGCTAAAAGCAGTCCCTACTTCTCCTCTTCCCATTGTTGTAATCTCATAGGCTGTTGTTGGCTTGTTGGGGCCTAACCCAGGTTTAGAGTTAACTCGCCAAACAAATCCTTATACTACTGGCCCTTTCGAAAAAAGTCTGTGGAGCGCGGACTGAGGTATCACCCAAAGTAGTATGGGAGGGTGCTAGAACTAGGTTTCCACACCCTTCAGATGTCTGAGAGGTTCAACTAGTCCTTTGGTTGTTCCTTTCGCGCAGGCGGCTTCGTGCACCTTCCGTTCCTCGCAGTCTAATACCCTGCCTTCGCGCAGCCCTAACCAGGGGTTGTGCTGCGCTCTGCGCTATTACCCGAGATCTTATTTATCTTCCACTATTATTTAAGTACATGCACCTATACATGTCTTAAGTTATACTTAAAAATACAAAACATTCATACAGGTTCACACAATAAATAAACAATATATTTGCAAATTACATCCAATCATGCATTAAACCAGGAAAAGATACACATAATTATAGTAAAACTTCTCTTTATTGATTCTTCAATGGTTACAGACTCGACCCGCCCTACGCACTCAACTGCAGGGGTCCGCGCACTCAGTTGCAGACTACCAGACCTCTGCACACTCAGCTGCAAAGCCTTTTCCTACTCTATGACCCACAGACACACTCACTTCGACTCAATCACTTAGACTTCTCATCCTTCTGTTCCATTTCTTAGTTATTAGTTATCTTTTACACTTAGAACCTCACTCTATTTATAAAATCCCATGGTCCGCAGATAAGGGGTATGTCTATCCAGCCAACATTACCTTACAAAACTAGGGTAGACAACCCTGTGACTCTATCATACTTTCGCGCCCCGCGCTCGCAATTCGCGAAGCTTTTACAACAAGATTTGGTCAAAACTTGGGCTTTGAGCCCCAAAACATGCCTTGGGGGGATTCCATGCCCAACAGGACCCCAACACAAACATTGTGACTCGCCCTCGAGTCACTCTATCAGTGTTGAGATCTTTGCGCGAAGTCCCTCCAACTGTACTCGAACAGTGCCAAGGTAAGCAGCACACTAAGCGGCTACTTGTTGGATCTGTTGCATACGTTGTTCCGAGACCTCTCTATCAGGAGTGTTTCTCTGCGTCAATACGTGCATCCCCTGCATGTGTGCGAGATTGCCTTCAATTTCTGCTGTGATGGTGAAGGCCTCGTCAATCCAAGGCTAAATGCGCGCCTTCAGGATTGCTTCCTTGTGTTGTGTCGCGTCCACTTACTCTTTCAGCGCTTTGGCCTGTTTCATCTGTGTGAGCCTCTGAGTGAGGACCACCATCTATGTAGTTCCTCAAACAATGTCATACTGTTGTTGGAGTTCTCGTGCCTCTATCTCCAAGCACTGGATGTTGTGGTCCTCCTGCAGATTCGTGAGGACCTCAAGTGATTCTTCCAACATACTGGTACAGTCTTGCACTACACTGCCAATCTCGTCCAATCCCACTGTGATAATGCTAGCGCATTGTTCTCTAACTTCCGGAGGGGTGGACGGATGTACCTTTAACCACATCTTGGTGATCTGAAGGTTCAGCTCCAGCGGAACCTTGGTCATTTCCTCCTGCGCCCCGTGCACCCATGCTACTAACCTATGGATGCGCGCCTCTACTGTTATGTCCGCTAGGGTGTCCAACTCCGGGATGCTTTGGTAGGCTTCATCTATTACCTGTACCAACTATTGATTCTATGACACCAATTCGTCGTGCTACAAGCTCAATTGTTCCATATTGATTTTCTGCTCGTTGAGAACTTGCAGTGCTCGGTTCTCCCTAGCTCGCAGCTCTGCAGTTATCCCATCCTGCAAAACATATAAGGTCTCTCACGGGAGTGCAACCATATTGATATCGAGACCCTTCAGCATGCTCACTGTAGGCCTGTCGGCCTCATTTGTTGTCACGAGTGCCCCTTCCAGCAGCACTATGGTATTTGTCATATGCGCGTGCAACATCTGTTATGCTGGCGTTGTTCCGACTGCGAGGCTGGTAGAAAGGGTACCAACCTGAGGAGGGTGCGCCTGTAATTCTTGCAACTACGCTCTTACGGCCCCTAACACAATCTGGTTCTCCTGCATGAAATCTTGGAGAGCCTTAGAGGTGACATTGCACACTGTCTCGCAGATGTCGTGCAAATCACCCTTGGTTAGGGTGATTTGGTTAATAGACAACTTCGATTCCTTGACCTTCTTACGTGACCATGCCCACTTTGTTGGGTGCTGGCACTTCAACTGCGTTGAGGTAGTTTGTGGGTCTGTGCCTCCCTCTTATGTTTTTGTTTCCTCTGCTTCCTGCCCCTGCGAAGGCTTCGTTTGGCCCCCACCCATCTTCGTGGCTGCGTCATATGTTGTTGCTACTGCTTGTCCCTGCTCAAGTGTTGTATGTGTAGCATCTCGCGTTGCCCACACTTCTGCTACCACTACTTCCTTCCTTCGCTTTTCAGCTAACTATGCGATGTGCAACTTAGCCTCGTCTTTCTTTCTTTGTGCTACTGATTTCTCGATCTCCACAATGTCTGGGGCACGCCACTCCAGCGGCCATGCCTCCAGTACGTTAAAAATGACGTCGTTTGTAGCTACGAAGGGTAGATTTATCCACTGTTTGGTTGGATCCTTGCGCGCTTGGATATAAATGTTGTGGATGTCCGCTTTGAATTCCACAAAACTCTGCAGGCTGTTGTAGGCAGTGGGTGACAACTACGGCTTACAGTTGATCTCCATTCTGAGGTTCATCTCCATGAACACCCAAAATATTTTACTATCGCAGATCCTCTTGGCATCCTTTGTGGCCCAGAGCGAAGCATACTTCACGGCCTCTGGCAGGTCCCTGTCAATTATGGGGAATTAACTATCCTTTGGTAATTTCCCTTACACGAGCACTATGTTAGGAAATTATATATTACAGAGCAATGGAACACATAAAATATTGCAGAAATATAAATACAGAACACACATAAAACAAGAGAGACACAGATATACGTGGTTCATCCAGTTTGGGCTACGTCTACGGAGAAACAGCCAGTCCTTCTTTTAATATATTATCCAGCAAACTGAAGAGATACAACCTACAGCAGATCCGCTGTAACACCCTCTTCACTCTCACTCTCCTCTCTCCTCCTCACTCAAAATACAGATATACATAGATGTAATACAATTCCCTCATATATAGTGAGGGTTACCTTCTAGGGCAAAAAAACCTAAATTAAACATAACTTCTACCATCAGATCATTTGCCTAATGAACGGCCCAGATTGACTAGAAATTACTAGACTTTTACAAGGCAATTTTACATCTATTTTTAGCTTCAGGGGCACTGCCCCCCAAACCCCTGCAGGGGGATCGCACCCCCCGCGTGGAGGGGTGTATAGTCTTCCTGGGGTATACATCCAGCTGAAACCTTTGAATACAGAAGATAATCAGGCTCCACACCCAACAATTTCCCACTTGGGGACTGATTATAGCAACTCCACCGCTACTTCATTTGCTAGACATGACTCCACTTTGACCTGGTTGTTCTCTTTTCTTTCATCATACTTGATCCCATTGAACTAAGCAGCTTTCGGTTTCTCCCTGGTTACAATTTTGTTGCATATCTGCGGATTATTGTAGGTGTACTTTTCACTTCAACTGTCCATCTTAATGTTGACGTATGAAAGGTACTTGAGCTGTATATGTTTAGTCTTGGAATGAAATGCAGAGTTATTTGCAAGATGTATGGCACTCTGGTTGTCACTGTATAACCTGCCCAACTCCTGCTTCTTACCCAATTCATCAAGAAACCTTTGTAACCAAATCATTTCTTTGCTAGCCTCTATAGCAGCAACATACTCTGCTTCTGTTGTTGAAAGTGCAAGAACACTTTGGATTTTTGAAACCCAACTGACAGTTGTTCCACCTACAGTAAATACATATCCTCTAGTGCTCCTCTTGTTATCTCTATCACCTACCATATTTGCATCAACATATCCCTGTAGAGCAATGTTTGAACCACCAAAGCATAATGCTTCATTTGTGGTACCTCTCAAATACCTGAAAATCCACTTCACCGCCATCCAATGTTCTTTTCTTGGATTGTTCATATACTTTCTTACAACTCCCACTGCATGTGCAATATCAGGCCTTGTGCATACCATTGCATACATTAAGCTTCCAACTGTTGATGCATATGGAACTTTAGACATATGAGCCATTTCTTCCTGAGTCTTGGGACACGCCTCCTTACTTAATTTGAAATGGCTAGCTAAAGGTATACTAACTGGTTTTGCATTCTACATATTAAAACTTTTCAACACCTTTTCTATGTACTCACTTTGAGACAATGTTAATTTGTGATTCTTCCTGTGTCTAGTTATTCTCATACCAAGGATTTGTTTTGCAACACCCAAATCCTTCATTGCAAATGAGTTTGCCAATTTCCTTTTGAGCACATTTATTTACTGCAGGTTAGAACCTACAGCAAGCATGTCATCTACATACAATAACAATATAATATAGCTTCCATCATTTTTCCTTTTGAGATAAACACAATGGTCAGAGTGACATCTAGTATAACCTTGTTCAGACACAAACCTGTCAAATTTTAGATACCACTGCCTTGGAGCCTGTTTTAAGCCATACAAGCTCTTCTTCAACCTGCACACTAGTTTCTCCTTCCCTTTTACCTCATATCCTTGTGGCTGCTGCATATA
>APFE030648694.1:28846-44665 GCA_000404065.3 Pinus taeda | reverse complement strand
AAACTAGATGATGGTTGTCTCTTCGGTCATTATAACATCTAAAATTAATCAACTCTACACTTGGTTTTGTGTTTGAGAAAATTTTCATGAGATCGTCGAAGATTTCTCTTTGTTAGAAATCAATGATAAGATGATAGAATTGTGGCAAAGTATAATATTTAGGACAACCTATTCTACTTCTTTTCCTTCATTTGAAAGGGGTTAAGAGGTGAAACAATGTTTAATCTATTCCATTCCACTATGAGGACAACAATCCTCTGTAAGGACCAAATTACAGTAATTGTTGGCTCCAACATGAACCGAGCCTTCAATACACCAGAAAATGGACTTCAAATCTAGCCTGAAGTAGATCTTCAAAGGAAAAGCTCAACCCTAAACTTGGCCTTCAAACAATAGAGAATATCGTCTGAAACATAGATTTCAAACCACATAACACATTCCTTTAAAATTGACTTTAAAAACTAAAATATCGAAAACTAAAATTTGTTAGAAAGAAATTGGAGGATGGATGGGCCTTAATTTATTAACCATCCAAAACATTTTTTTCTTTATATTTTACCTCATCTTAGAGGTGGGTTACAAAGATTTAGTGAGAGTTTGAGTAGCAAAACCATAATTTTGAGGTGGAGAGCTCAGTCACCATTGATAATGTCAAGGAAAATATTTCACATGAGGGAATACCTTTTTCCTAGTTATGTTTAATGTTTCTAGCAAGCAACTAGAGGATGGTTGTCTCTTAGGTCATTATAACATCTAAAATTAATCAACTCTTCACATGGTTTTGTGTTTGAGAGATATTTTATTCAGATCATCAAAGATTTATCTTTGTTAGAAGGAAGTGATAATATGATATCATTAGGGCCAATAATAATATTTAGAGAAATCTATTCTACTTCCTTTCTTTCATCTGCAATGGGTTAAGAGGCGAAACAATGTTTAATCTATTTCATAGTAATTGTTGGCTCCAACAGGAATTGAGACTTCAATACACTAGAACATGGACTTCAAATCAAGCCCAAACTAGGTCTTCAAAGACAAAACTCAACCATGAACTTGGCCTTCAAGCAACAGAGAATGTCCTTTGAAACTCAGCTTTCAAACTACATAAGTCACTTCCTTAAACTCATCTTTCAGAAAAACAATATTCATCCCTAAAAAAAGGAACTCAAACATTTGAGAAAATCTCCCCAAGATCAATGTGAGAGCATCTTCAAAATAATGTGCCAAAAACCTTCCATAGAAAATTGCATGAACTCAAATTCACTTCATTTCTTCTTAGTTCATGAGGTATGAATTTCAGACCTACTTCCTGGCTCTCCTAAAACAATAACAAGATAATTGTGTCGGGTGGTTAGAGATGCTCATTCTCACATATATTTATGTGTTTTTGGATGTTGGGTTATGGCTATCTTGTTGTAATGTACAATGAATATTAAAACATTCATTTCTTCTAAACCGTGAGGATTTAGATAAAGTTTCATATATTATTGGAAATGTGTTGGAATAAGATTTCTAACCATATATCTTATGCTACCATTTGATCTAGCTAATTGGATAAAATATGCCTTCAAATATAAGGTGTCCAAATGGGGCCTACTTCTACTTTGGTTGGTTCATATTGAAAAATATTTCATATCTCCTCATTCCTATGGAATTAGAGGGAGTGCCATACAACATTGG
The DNA here is from genome assembly GCA_000404065.3 of Pinus taeda. Taxonomy (NCBI): domain Eukaryota; kingdom Viridiplantae; phylum Streptophyta; class Pinopsida; order Pinales; family Pinaceae; genus Pinus; species Pinus taeda. The sequence continues at coordinate 42,985 of APFE030648694.1, read as the reverse complement.
TAATGTATCGTAATATTTTAATTGACTATTTAAATTCCTCTTTCAGTTGGATGACCCTTAATGTCAATAACAACCACTTTCAACTCTCACGACTTCTAAGCTAAGAAAAAGAAGAATCTTGTGTTCTATATGCATTCTGATGTCTGTATGAGTGAGGTTGTAATGGGTCTAGTTTTTTGTTGATTGGATTGCAAATACCCATTAGATTAAATTTAAAGTTTCAATGGAACAGGATTATCACTATTCATGTTCCAATATTCTTTCTTCCATTCAGATGCTTCCTCTTGATGGGGATTGTATTTGTTATAATTTTGGACCCCGATTACAAGAAACGTGTCTACCGTAACACATAGAACAATATTATTCATCATGATTTGGGCTTTATTCCCTCCGTCACAAGTTAAAATACCTTAGTTGCACTATGATATGTGACCAGAACTATCAGTTATCGAAAACTTTCACTACATAGTGCAATCATTTTTCTCAATTTTACATTTCAACGTTAAGAATTGAAATTGTTGAGTCACTTTCATATGAACTTTCATTGGGTGGTTTGTTAAGCATCATTTTTAAGGTTCAAGTGGTGACAAGGATGATGATCGGTGTGGGGTTGACTCTCACCGACCCATTGTTGACTGCATAAACCACTACGTATTTTTCTTGGTGCTAACCAGTTTTTTTGGAATATGTAACTTATACATCGTGCAACTGTTATGACTTTTGGTTGTTTTATAACACGTGTGTCATTAAATTTTTTTTGTTCATGGTGTATTTTGGGGCCGACCATTGATTGTCCCGTCTAGGTTCAAACCTTGTTGACCTTGTGATGCTACATTTTGTAGTTGATTGAGACCGTGACCATAAAAGATGGGTAGGTCCTTTCTTTGTGACCAACCAAAAGAATTTGAACTGCTTGGTCATATACCTAATTAGTCATTCCATGGGTGCCATGTGGCACTACCTGATTGTGCCATATGGTCACCTGCCATTGGGCCACAAAGCATAATCACTTGCACATGTGAAAACCTGTGTCTATACCTGATCCAAATCTCTTCAGTTAACATATTAACCAAAATATTTTACTTCTATGATGTTAGCAGAATTGCATTCAAGAGATTAAATATGTCAAACGACTATAAAATTTTTCCCTTTTTGACACCATCTGTTATGAAACCAACTCACAAAAATATAGTAAAGATAGATGAATTCCTTAGAAATAAGCCTCTTCAAGCGGGCAACCTACTTTACATTACAAAAATGAACAATTCTTATATGATACAAATGACAAGACCTCTTTTCTATATATAGGAGTCTAATGGGTTATAGTATAATCAGAGCTGACATAACAATAATAATGTAAGGGCACAATAATAACAATAGCGGGCTTTTATGGGGCACAATAATAAAAATATGGGGACTACATGGGAACAACAATATAATAAGGGGGTTGTACTAATAACAATAAGGGGTTACACTAGTAGTATACAGACCTAACATGCCCCTCTCCTTCAAAAAGTGTTACCCTCAATGCTTGAGTAGTTCTTGACGCTTCTATATAAAATTCTTGTCCTCCCATGTGGAATCTTTAGCGGGTAATTTCTTTCACTTGATCAGATACACTGGAATTGATCAATTTTGTAGTTGTCAAGTTCTTTTTCCTATGACTGCTCCAGGTTCCAATATGGTTTTTCCTTCTTCATCAAGTTCTGGAAATATGGTTTTAACTGGGATATTATACAACTTTTGAATGAGTGGCCACACTTCTTCATCCTTCTTCCATTCATACCTTGTTTATTGTATCCAATCTGGTTGCATAATAGAAATGGCGCACAACAATGATTCCACATCCTAATCCTTTCTTGAGAGTGCATATGCCACAACATTTTGCTTCCCTTTTTTGTAGTTGATTTCAAATTCATAACCAAACATCTTTGTGACACATTTTTGTTGCTCTTCAGAGGATAATATTTGTTCTTAAAGGTATTTAATACTATTGTGATTCGTTTTTACCTTGAAGTGTCTTCTAATTAGGTAAGGTCACCATTTCTTAAATGTGTGTAGTATTGCCAACATTTCCTTCTCATAAATAGCTTTCTTGAGGGACATTTGTTTATATGTATGTAATCATAAAAATAACCAATCACCTACATCAAAACTTATTTCATTGTGATGTTGATGTGCTTGTTGTTTCATTTGATTTTGCCCCAAAGTGGCATTATCCTTTAAAAGTTGGAGAACTTATTGTTGATGCTCATTGTGATCTTTCATTGCTTCAATCTTTTTCTTCTTGATATATCTTCAATATTGAGAGTTTTAGGAGTGGTAATTTCTTATAATGCATTACAATATATGGTCAGATTCATTTCTTCATGCTCTATGTGATCTTTCACTTCTTGAACATTTTTCTTCTTGATATGTCCTTCTATCTTGAGAGATTGAGGAGTGGTAACTCCTGCCATTGCATTACATGATGTGGTTGCATTCATTTATTATTTCTTGATGTGGTCTTTCACTTATTGAACCTTTTTCTTCTTGATATGTCCTTCTATATTAAGTTTTTGAGGAGTAGTAATTGATGAGCCCCAAAAATGGATAATTATATGGGCTCATTTAGCCTCCCAATTCGACTTAATCCACCATTGTCATTAGTTTATTTCATTTTTTTGATTATATTTATGCTAATAGAGTGAATTGAGTTAGTCATTATGCCAACAAGTCTAATGTGTGCTTTATGTAGTCTTTTTGGTAAATTTGGAGACAAAATCAAAGGTTTAAATGAGCACTTGGAAGCGAAATTTGTGGAGAGGATTTGTAGGAAGGTGTCCCCTTCATTTATGGGCCCTTACCTCGAATTATACACCATCAGCTTGGAGTTCAAGGGCCAACAAATAGATTATCACAAGGGCAGCCGAGCAAGGGCTAGTAAAGTTGTTGTTAACTACAAGTTTTGGCAGTCGAGTTCCTAATGTTTAGGAGGGTTGTTGGGGTCCTCAATTTGTATAAATCAGAATGCTTAAGGCCTCATTTCAGTTCGTCACTTTTTAGGTAGAAGTTAGCTAGTTTGTAGTTCAGTTTTTAGTCATTTTTTAGGCAGTAATTTAGCTCTGCATTTAAGCACATTTTCAAGTTTTCCTTGTGGACAGTTTTTGGAATGTAACTATTCTTTTGATCAATAAAGATGAATCCAGCTTTGTACCAGCTCTAGTCTCCCTTAGGAGGTTGTAGCTCTTGGGGTTGGGCGCATCTCAAGTGCCCAGTACCTCATTTGTTTACCTTTATGCATTTTTGCTGCATTCTTAGAATAAAATCTGCTATTTAGATTTAAATCGTGTTTTGTTATTTAGATTGTGTTTGATGATTAAAAATGATTTTTTATGTTCAGATAGATTTGATAGGTTAATAAAAAAGAATAGATTCAGAAAAAGGCCATCAAGCGCCTCTGATCTCACCTTTCCCTCAGTGGAATCATGAGGTGGGACAAAGGTGACCTGATGCCACCAAAAACATTGTCTTTGCTCCACCATGCAATTATTAGTGTTAGATTTTCATTTTCCGAAGTTGATATCAATTGTGGTTGCATGCTTAAGTTTATGATTTCTTAGTTGCATAGTTACTTCATATGATTTCACTGCAAATAGACTTCTGTTCATTTCCTTTCCTGTTATCTAAGTCAGATTAGGTCAAAGTAATTAGGTTCTTGATTTTCCAAGTATTCATTTGTCAAATTCGAAAAATAACTTGCAGAGCACCTGTAATATCTCTCCATCCACCTGTACTCCATCAATCCCATCTTCTCCATCCTCCAACCGAGATTCTTGCCTCATGTTTGTCATTTGCTCACTTTGCCCTAATTCCCATATTTTTGTGCAACATTGCTCCACTCCACCTTGAAAAAATCCAACCATCCTCACCACTCTTCAGCTCCATCCCCCAAGGCCTGGACCTCCTCACACCATTATCTCACCTCCATACCCACTCCTTCATCTCCCTCCCTCCATCCATCCTCCAAAATCCCATTTCTGAACATCTTGTAGAAAGTTACAGACAGCCTGTAGAAATTCCAGAACATCTTGTAGAACCCCTGCAGACTTCCTGTAGAAGCTCAGGAAAGTGGTTTTCTGATAGCAAAACTCTGTGAAACTCTTTGGAAGGGTGCTAGGTACCCCTTAGGCCCTCTCTGAATTTTCCCAACCTCCTACAAGCATTTTCTCTCACCGATCGACCTCTGCATAGTCAAAAACAATTAAAGCACATGCACGATAATTCTAACAACTTATTCAAAAATACAAAAATATGTTTTCTTCAGATAGTGATAACTTAGACACATGCACTTTACCTTCATATAATTCAATGGCATCTCTTTTCGTAGCTCGCATCCTCTTTTTCGCATCAGTAGGGCTAGCTGGTAAAACTAGGGTTTGCTAGGGTTTGCATCTCCTTTCAGCTTTTCAGTTTCTTTTTGCAAGTAGATTAGCTTCCTTTGAGTTAGCTTTCATCTATCAATTAAAAAGCTTCTTCTCAGAGCTCATAGAATTTGGATTAAGCCCCTAGTAGACTTGTGCCAACTCGCCAAGTGACAACTGCGACAAGAGCTAGTACTTGTGCATACAACACCATCGCTTCCAAGTTTGTTACGAACTACTGGGTTGATAAAATTAAAGAAGGGAGTCCCACGAGTTGCAACATTATTCTTGCAATAATGGGGCCCACCATTCTTTTTGGCGCCATTGTCGGGGAAGCGTCAGAGTATTGGTGTCTACTGCTTTTTTTCTATTTTCCACTACAACCTTCTACTAAGCAGTTTATTTCATTTCAATTCTGCAATTTCAATGCTGCAAGCGTAGGTTAGCATTTCAATTCCGCAATTTCAATTTTTCAAGGGTATATTAGCATTTCAGTTCTGCAAGTGTAGATTAGCATTTCAATTTCGTAATTTCAATTCTACAAGTGTATATTAGCATTTCAATTCCACAATTTCAATTCTACAAGCGTAGACTAGCATTTCGTTCCTGCAATTTCATTTGAGAAAAATAGATTAGTCCTTTCTTGCTTTCATTTCAATTCCGCATTTTCAATTCCTAACCTACCCTTACCTAGCCTACCCAATCATAGCCTAAAGTTTCCTAAAATATGATTTCCTAACCTATTGTGAACTAGCCTGACCTAGCCTAACGTAGCATAGCCTACTCTAACTTAGCCAAGCCTAGCCTGACCTAGCATACTCTAGCCTATCCTACCCTAGCTTAACATATTGTAACATAGACTAGCTTAAACTAGCCTAACCAATTAGTCTAAAAAATTATGGACTAGCCTAGCCTTGTGGAACTTACACTGGCCTAGCTCAACCTTGCCTAATGCAGCCTAGACTCTCATAGGTTGCCTAGCCTAAACTAGCTTGGGCTAACCATGTCTAGCCTAGCCTAGCTTATCCTTTCTTAGAGTATCCTAGACTAACTTAGCTTAGAATAGTCAAGCTTAGGATACAATAAATTAACTAACCTAGTCTAGCCTAGTCTAAACTATCATAGCCTAGCCTAGTCTAAACAAACCTAGCGTAGCCTAACCTAGCCTATTCTAAGATATCCTAGCCTACAATAGCATACCATAATTGAGGCTAGCTAGACCTAAACTAGCTTAGCCTAGCATATCCTAGCTTAACCTATCCTAGCCGATTCTAATGTAAGCTCAGCTAGCCGAACATAGCTTAAACTAGCCTAGCATAGACTAGCATACCCTAAACTACTGTATCCTAGCCTAATTTAAAATAGACTAGAATAGCATACCTTGTCCTATTAGAGCCTTACAAAGCCTAGCCTAACCTAGCCTATCGTAGCCTTGCATAGCCTAGACCACCATAGCATATAGTAACCTTACATAACCTAGTGTTGACATGCATAGCATAGCCAAGCATAGCCTAGCCTAACCTAAACTAGTTGGAATTGGGCTAGCCTACTCTATCCTAACCTAGCCTAGCCTAACCTAGCAAAGCCTACTATATCCTAACCAACCCTAGCATTACTTGACCTAGTCGACCCTAACAAAGCATAAACGAGGCTAACATAACCTCGCTTGACCTAGCCTAACCTAAATTTTCCTGACCTACCCTACTATAGCATAGCCTAACCTAGCCTATCTTAGCATAACATAACTTATCCTAACCTATCCTAGAATAATTACCCTAAGCTAGCCTGAGCTAACCTACCCTAATCTAACCTATCATACCGTTGCATGCCCTACCCTACCCTTCGCTATCCTGACCTAACATATATTTACTTTTCCTAGACTAACCTAGCCTAGCCTAAACTAACCTAACCTTGTCTAACCTAACCAAGCATAACATAACCTAGCCTAGCGTAGTCTATTTTGGCCTTGCCTAACCTAACATAACCTAGACTTACCTGACCTAGGCTACCCTAATGTAGTCTAGACCATCCTAACGTAACCTAACCTCACTTAGACTAGCCTAACCTTACGTAACCTACACTACCCTACCCTAGCCTAACCTAGCCTAACCTAACCTAACATAACCTAACCTAGCCTACCCTAATCTAGCCTAACCTAGCCTATCATAGCCTATATTAGAATAACATAGCCTATACTAACCTAACCTAGCCTAATTTGGCCTAACCTAACCTAGCCTAACCTACCATAATCTAATGTATCCTAGCCTAGCCTAGCCAAACCTACTCTATCCTAACCTAACCTAACCTTTCCTAGCCTAGCATATCCTACGTTAGCCTACCCTAACCTCAACAAGTCTAGCATAACCTAACATAACCTAACCTAGCCTAGCCTAGCCTAGACTCCCCTCGCTTAGCCTAGCCTAGCCTAGTCTAGATTGGCCTGGCCTATCCTAGCCTATCCTAGCCTAGCCTAGCCTATCCTAGCCTAGCCTAGCCTAAAGGAGCATAGCCTAGCCTAACCTAGGATAGCCTAGCCTTACCTAGTCTAGCCTAGCTTAACCTACTCTAGACAACCCTAAGATAACATAACCTAGTCTAGCTTAGCCTAACCTTACCTAGCTTAGCCTAACCTAAAATAGCCTAACCTAGCCTAGCCTATCCTACCCTAGCCTATCCTACCCTAAGCTAGCCTACCCTAGCCTAACCTAGCATAACCTAACCTGAGCAAGTGTACCTAGCCTAGGAGACATACCAAACCTTCCTAGCTTACCTAACCTAACTTATCCTAACATAACCTAACCTACACTACCGTAGCCTAGCCTACCTTACCCAGCCTACCCTAACCTAACCTTGTCTAACCTAACCTATCCTATCGTAGCCTATCCTAGCCCAACCTAGCCTAACCTAACCTAACCTAGCCTAACCTAACCTAGCCTAATGTAGCCAAACCTAGCCTCGACTGGCATAGCATACCAAAGCCCGACCTAGCTTAGCCTAGCCTAGCCTAACATAACCTACCCTAAACTAGCTTAGCCTAACCTATCTTAACTTAACGTAGTCTATCCTAGCATAGCATACCTTAACAAATCTTACTATAGTCTAGCCTAGTCTAACCGAGCCTAGCGTAACATATCATAGCAAACCCTAGCCTAGCCTAACCTTGCCTATCCTAGCCTAGTTTAACCTAATCTAGCAGAGCCTAACATAAACTATCCCAAACTAACCTAGCCTAACTTAACCTTTTCTAACCTAACCTAACCTAACCTATGTTACCCTAATCTATCCTATTTTAGCCCAGCCTAACCTAGCCTAGCCTATCTTTGCCTAGCCTTGCATAGCTTAACCTATGTAGGCTACCTAAACTAATCTATCCTAATGTAACCTAACCTTGTCTACCTAGCTTACCTAGCCTACCTAACTTAACCTAACCTATTGGACCTACATAGTCTAACTAACCTACCTTATCCTAACACAACCTAACCTAACCTATCCTAACCTAGCCCAACCTAGCCTATCTTAGCTTAGCCTAACCTCCCCTAACGTAGCCTAGCCTACCCTGGCCTAACTTAATGTACCCCAACCTAACCTAGCATAACCTAGGCTACCTACGTTAACCTTACCAGACTAACCTAGACTAACATAGCAACCCCTAACGTAGACTACATAACTTAACGTAAGCAAGCCCACCCTAGCCTAGCCTAACCAATCCTAATCTAACAAATTATGGACAAATCTAACCTAGCATAGCCTATCCTAGGCTAGCCTAACCTACCCTAGCCTAACCTAGATTAAACAAGCGTAGCCTACCTTAACCTAGCCTAGCCTTACCTAGCCTAACCTAACCATGCCTAACTTAACCTAGCTTAGCCTACCTTAGCTTAAGCCACCCTATATTAGCCTAACCTAGCCTATCCTAAACTATATTACCCTAGCATACCCTAACCTAGCATAATCTATCATAGCCTAATCAACCCTAGCCTAATATAGCCTAACATAACCTAACCTAGCCTAACCTAGGCTACCCAAACCTAGCCTAAGCTGACCTAACCTACCTTGGACTAGCCTATCCTAGCGTAGCTTAACCTTGCCTAGTCTATCCTAGCCTTGCCTAACCTAGCCTAACCTAACCTACCATAGCCTAACTTGGTCTAGCATAGCCTAGCCTAGCCTAACCTAACCTAACATAAGCTACCGTAAACTAGCTTACCCTAAGCTATCCTAACCTAGCCTAGCTTAGTCTATCTAACAATAACCTAACGTAGTCAAACCTACTCTAGCATAGCTTTCCCGAGCTTCTGTAGCCTAGGAAAACCTAGCCTACCTAGCCTAGCATACCATAACATAGCGTAGTCTACCCTAGCCTACCCTAACCTAGGGTAACCTAAACTGGCCTATCCTAACCTATCATAGCCTAAAGTAACCTATGCTAGTTTAACCTCGCCTAGCCTAACCTAGCCTAGCCTACTATAGCTTAGCCTAACCTATATTAGCCTAATCTATCATAGTTTATCCTAGACTAAACTAACCTAGCCTAACCTTACTTATCCTAGCGTAGCCTAGCCTTGCCTCGTATAACCTACCTAGGCTACTTAACCTAAATTATCCTAACGTAACCTAAGCTAGTATACCTAGCCTTTCTAGCCTACCTAACCTAACTTAACCAAGCCGAGCTAGCCTATGGGACCTACCTAGCCTAAATAACCTAACTTATCCTAACATAACCTAAGCTAACCTAGCCTAACCTAGCATAACCTAGACTAGCCCACCATATCTTAGCTTAACCTTCCCTAATCTAGCCTAACATAGCATAGCCTAGCCTAGCCTAACCTCCCCTAACCTAAGCTAACCTAACATAGCCTAGCCTAACGTAATTTAACGTAGCCTACCTGGCCTACCTAGTTTACCTAACCTACCTAGCCTAGACTACACTAGTCAACTTTACCTAGACCACCCTACCTAACCTACCCTCACCTAACCTAGCTTAACCTAGCCTAGCCTAGCCTAATCTAGCCTATGCTAGCCTAGCCTAGTCGAACCTAATTTAACGTAGCCTACCTGGCCTACCTGTTTACGTAACCTACCTAACCTACCTAGCCTAGACTACACTAGTCAACTTTACCTAGACTACGCTACCTAACCTACCCTCACGTAACCTAGCTTAACCTGGCCTAGGCTAATATAGTGTAACCTAGCCTAGCCTAATCTAGTCTATGCTAGCCTAGCCTAGTCGAGCCTAGGCTATGGTAGCCTAGCCAAACCTAATTTATCCTAACTTATCCGAACCTAATCTAGCCTACCCTTGCTGAGCCAAACCTAACATATCCCAACCTAACCTTGCCGAGAAGAACCTAGCGCAGCCCAGCCTAACCTAGCCTAGCATACCCTAACCTAGCCTAGTGTAACCTAACCTAACCTAGCTTAGCATAGCATAGCCTAGACTAACCTAGCCTAGCCTAGCCTAGCCTAGCATAGCCTAGCCTAGCCTAGCCTTGCTTAGCTTAGGCTTGCCTAGCCTAGCCTAAGGTAGCCTTGCGTTGCTTAGCCTAACATAAGGTAGCCTAGCCTCGAGTAGCCTTGCTTAGCATAGCCTAGCCTAAGCTTAAATAGACTAGCCTAACCTAACCTAACTTACCCCAACCTTACCTAACATAGCCTAGCCTAACCTAGCCTAGGCAAACCTAGCCTAACCTAACCTAACCTAGCCTAGATTACGCTAGTCTAGCTTAACCTACGCTAACCTAGCCTAGCCTATCCTACCCTAGCCTAGCTGAGTCGACCCAACTTAACCTTACCACGACTACCTAGCTTAGCGAGCTTACCTAGCCTAGTGAACCTACCTACCTTGCCTATCCTACTAGATCTACCTACCCTACCTAACCTAACGTATCCTAACATAACCTAACATAACCTAGCCTAGCCTAGCCTACCTTATGTAACTTAGCCTAGCCTACCTTACTTAACCTAGCCTAGTCTAACCTCACCTCCGCTATCCTACCCTAACCTAGCCTCCCTAAGCTTAAATAGACTAGCCTAACATAACCTAACTTTACCCCAACGTTACCTAACATAGCCTAACCTAACCTAACCTAGCTTAGGCTAGTATAGCTTAACCTAAGCTAACATAGCCTAGCCAAGCCTAGCATACACTAGCCTATCCTACCCTACCCTAGCTGAGCCTACCTAACCTAATCTTACCACACCTACCTAGCCTAGTGAACCTACCTAGCTTGCCTAGCCTACTAGATCTAACTAGCCTACATAACCTAACTTATCCTAACATATCCTAGTATAACCTAGCCTAGCCTAGCCTACCTTACCTAGCCTAGCCTGGCCTAACCTAGCCTAGCCTAGCCTGACCCAACCTCCCTTAATGTAGCCTAACCTAGCCTTGACTTGCTTTGCCTACTCTAGCTTAGCCTAGCCTAGCCTAGCCTAATCGAGCCTTGCTTAAGTTATCCTAACCTAACCTAGCCTAACCCAGCCTAGCCTAGCCTAGACTAACCTAGCCTATCTTGGGCTAGCGTGTCCTAACGTGACATAGTGTAGGCTAGCCTAGCATAGCTTGGCCTAGCCTAGCTTGACCTAACCTAGCATAGCCTAGCCTAACCTAGCCTAGTTAACCTAGCCTACACTAACCTAACCTAACCTAGCCTAGCCTAACCTAACCTATCCTAGCCATAACAATATAAGAAAAAACACATGAACAAATTTGATTTATAAATCAATAAAAATCTCTAATATATAATTTATTATATATGTAACATCCATTTTCATGGCTCAAAATATTCTAGGGCGGAAAAAAAAAAACTAGGGCGGAGGACTAGGGCCTAGGAGTATAGAATAGCACACAGAAAAAGGTAAATAACTAAACTAATATGAAAACCATATTTCAAACCCTCTAACAAAGTAAGCAGGTTATTAGAATAATGTGAACCTTGGAGATTGAAAAACACAATTAACTGGAGTTGCAGCCAAATTTTCAAAGATGAAAGAGAGCTGAAACGATGATATTTTACTTGTAAGTGCAGAGAAGCCATCGGGGCATGCAGAACATTTGATAACTCTCATGTATTCGCGTTTCGTTTGAGTGCTATGGCTGTCCGGATCTGAATTTAAAGCAAAATTCGAATAAAGCAGCAAAGCGAACCCAAATCGTCCAAGGAAAACAGGGGAAAGTCAACTCCAAACCCTGCAAGGCAAAGACATGGCTAAAATGATAGAATAGTTTGGATTTCGGGCAAAATTCAAATATAAACATGAGAGCGAACCCAAATTGTCCAAGGAAAACAGAGGAATTTCAGAATGGAGGAAAGGTAAGCCCCAAGGAGAACATAGGAAATTCAAACCTAAACCCTTCAGAGAAAATTTAATAAGAAACTCTGAAATTAATTCATGCAGAGAGAAAAAAGACAGATATCGATTATATAGGAAACCATTATACAGGAACCATTGATATCCATGAAACCATTAAATGAAAGCATACAAAATATAAAGCCTTAAGCAGCCTGACTGCCTCCGTCTGCCCTTCCTTGATGTTCATTGATCCCGCGGTGAAGGCAAGGGTCCGAGCGATGGCAGATGACTCACGCAATGGGATTCAAGTCACGATATATTTTGCTAAATGGAAATTTAATCACAGTATTCTACAACAGATAAGAAAATGGATGAATGAACTTTCATTAATTATTCACCAAAAGATGGTACAAGCGGCTCCTTCGCTTTTGCAAGACATTAAAATTTAATATGAATTATATTTGCTGGAATTCAAATCTATAATTCAAACCTTTCATATATATTGTACCAGTAATTAAAAACGAAAGTATATGGTTGCAAACCAAGCCCATCAATATAATTTAAAAAGAAACGCTAGGAGTTAATTGAGAAAGAAATTTCGGCAATAATAATGATATTCGGTCGAGGTTATCTTACTTGTAATTACAGAGCAGCCTTCTTTGTTGCTGCCAAATCCAATTCTCCTCCAATCCAGCTTTCTCTATTGCTCCCAAATCCAATTCTCCTTCAAACCACCATCCTGGTATATCAAATTATAGATACAAAACCCAAAGAGACAAATACGACCTCGGACCTAGACGACTAAAGCAGAGAGACACACAAATAGGAAGCGTTCCAACGAAACACAACATGAAGAAGCGAGGAAGAAGCGGGGCAATGTTTGATGTTACATTTTGTGGGAATCCTATAGCAGGTTGGACTTCCTGGAGTTCTTCCAACCAATGACTGCTCATTAACTTTGTATTAAAGTTGCTTTCTCTACTGGAGGATCTGCTTGCCACCGATGCAGTGAACCGTCCTCCTCTATCACACATAGACGTCATTTAAACTCCACAGGCCTGGAAGGAGTTATATATTCTCAACGGTTCATTCTGTATTTGCTTTAAGGAACCTCCATGGTGCTTTTTCTACTTTCATTCTAAATTTAAAAAAAAATGTAAGAACTTTTCTATTTTCATTTTAAATTTAAAAATAATTGCAATAACGGTTAGAACGGTCCATTAGTGCTTCACTTGATGGGTTAATCGATTTCAGTCACAATCACCAGATGCTTTTGTTTTTCTATGATTATATCGCTATTATGTCAGAATCATTAAGCGCTTTTCTCCATCGTCTGTCTGTCGATGCTTCAGTTACTCCATGCTTTTGATAATCTTGTTTTTTCTCAACGGTCAGTTTATAATTTTCGTGAGACTGTCTTACCGTATTCCTTTTCCTGTTAATTCAAAATTTCATTAATATCAACACTGATCAGTATGCTCTTTTTTCCTTTATATTTATTAATAATCTTGTTTTTTCTCAACGGTCAGTTTATAATTTTCGTGAGACTGTCTTACCGTATTCCTTTTCCTGTTAATTCAAAATTTCATTAATATCAACACTGATCAGTATGCTCTTTTTTCCTTTATATTTATTAACGGTTTCTATTTATATTTTAATTTTATATTTCATTATTTCATGTAATATTAATTTTATTATATTTTTCCATATTTTTTTGTGCACTAACCTTGTGAACTTTCCACGTTTTTGCTATTTTGTTTTTGAATATTATAATGGTGATTTATTTTATTAAAACTTAAATGATTTATGATAGTTTTTTAATATTTTTATTTTAAATTTGATTAACATTAATGGCTAGTTAGCATCCTCAAAAGCCTTTCTATTTTGTTTTTAGGTTCCATTAACATCACTTTTGGCATATATTATCGAAAAAAAATTATTTATCTATTAGTTTTTGGGCACCAATCTTGTGAGGCTTCAATGTTTTTGTTATTTTGATTTGAAAAATTTATTATATTTAGTGTAGGATGAATGATTTATATTGACCATCAATGTCTAATATATATTTTCAATAGTTCATATTGTCTATGATTTTCGGTTACCATCTCTCTAGCGTTTTTTTTCTTTATATTTTAAATTTTAAAATAATTGCAAGAATTGTCCATCAATGCTTCAATTAATGGATTTTAGTCATGATCACTAGATGCCTCCATATTTTATCAACGATTAAGTCTATAATGTTTCATGTCACTAAACTCTTTTGATCATTAAACTCTTTGGTCCACAAATGCTTCAGATAATGGATTCTTTTGAGTCACTCGAGTCACCATCATTTTGTGAAGATTTCAAATATTTTGTGTTAAAAGTTGTTGAGTTTGTTAATTTTAAATACGTATATTTATTTACTTTTATGTTTATTTACAATAATATTTATATTATATAT